>CAJVPL010000183.1:0-37376 GCA_910591945.1 Ambispora gerdemannii
TGTTATCTTTATTTGAATATATTAATCACATTATTTTCTTGGCAAATTTCATTATTTTTTATATTAGTTTAGCTTCTATTTCCTATTTTTGCTATTGGTACTTAAACATAGAACAAGATTATTAATTATGATGTAGTTAAATTTTGTGTAATTTAGAAGAGAACTAATAATTTCATATTATTAGTGTAGATCTATTGTGCCACATGCTGCACTGCAACTACATCATATTGCATCATACTATGTATTACTGTATCATACTGTGCTATTGTAATATGAAAATATATATAAATACAAGTGCTGATAATTAATAAAAATCAAGTTCTTTAATTTTGGTTTTAAGTTTTTTTTAGTTAAGTTTAAGTATTTTAGTTTCTATTTGAAGTTTCTTTTGGTTTAATGTTGAGTTTGACATGTTAAATTGATTTATTTTGGAATTTTAAGTAGTTATTGATTAAGTTTATCTTTTAGTTATTAGTTTAGTCTTATATTTGTCACATTTTATCTTGTCAAGAAATATTATTTTATTATCATAAACACCTTTTAATTAAAAAGTCTAAAATAAATTGCTGTGAACACAATCACTATTGCCATTTTGAAATACTTTCATATGCAAAAGCTCAAAATGGTAATAGTACTGATATTCTATAGCAACCTGATTGGATGTTCAGTAGTATATAGAGTAGGTATTATAACAAGATTATTAATTATAAAATCAATTAATATACAATTTTATTAACAATAAACAAGAAACAGTTTATTAACTAGTTAGATTGTATTAATAAATTGATGTCTTTTGATTTATCTAAAAGATCCTTTATTTATATAAAATAATTTATGATTAAGTTATTACAATGTGGGATATGTTATACATATAAGATAAATATAATATAGCAGATAATGTTGATATTTCTGAGAACTTTGCTATCTTTGCTATCTCTATTATCTTTACAATTTATGTTTAGTTACATAATCAGAATTAAGAAATTAAGGAATTAAGAATAATTCTGAGCTGTAACAATGATATAAGTGAAATATTTACTTGAGGTATAAGTAAAGTTTTCTTCTTAGTATTCTTTTCAATTTGTGGGAATTCAAGAGTTTCAGATATTATTCAGGGATCAAGTCCAGTTTTTTCTTATATCTTTTACAAAACCTAGAATGAATTTTATTTGTCAAAATGCTTGGCAATTCTGTTAATTTATCTTCCCATTCCAAATATTTGGAAGTTAATATTTTATTGATCTTTGTCTATATATTCATGTTGCTATTATATCTCTTTAAATTAATAGCGAAGCTAATGACTAAAGTCACATAATAATCAACAAAAAATAAATGTACACTGTTCACTCACAAGCTTGTGTTCGATTAATATAGTTAATTTTTTTATTATATATTTAGATATTGTGTGAAATGAATTGGTGAACATAAGATAGCGAAGCTAAAACAAAGCTTCTAAAGTTTATACTATTATCTTAATTTTAATTTCACATTGTTCACATTTGATAAAATAGGATCCAGTTTTATATCTGCCTTTTATATCATAATCCTTATAATAATCTAACTTGCGTAGCAGGCATAAAGATTCATTAATAATTCTATAATAATTATCATTTTCACTATTTTCTCGATATAAATTAGGATATTGTTCTATTATTTTATTACAGAAATAGATACAGTTATGAGTTAGATTAGATGATATACTTATCTTAGTCTCTGGTAAAGATTTATTATCCTCACTTATTATATTTTCTAAATTAGAGATATTCAATAAGATAAAAGGAGTGATTATATTACTTATCTCTGCTTCTGAATTTTTATTTTTCTTCTCGCAAGAATTTTGCTGATCACTTCATGAACTTGGTTTACAAAGTTAAGTTACATATGTTAATACAGAATTTTTCTCATCATCCTGTAACTCAGCTAAAGTTAGACTTACATTAATACTATAATCAAAGAATACATTATCTATAATATATTGAATTTTCTTCTTTGTTAATTTAGATATGCTATCAGTAGAAAAGGAATGAATGCAATAAACTTTATCCATACCTATTGCATCAAAAAGTTTATAAAGCTTCTTTGCCTTTTTGATTCTTTTATATAAAAGATTCTTTATTTAAAATTCTACTAACAATATTGGATTCCAGATCAACTTGTTTTTCTGATGCTATTTCATTATATCTTTAAATAAGAGCCTTTCCAAATAGATATATTTGATTACTATTATCCTGTTATCTGACAAGAAATTGAATCACTCAATTAAGATTATTTAATTGTTACTAGTTATTTTGTTATCTGACAATATGAAATTTTCATCCATGTTTTAAACTTGAAAAACAAGCTTCATGAATTTAATTTATAATATAAATATAAAATTAAGGTAGTTATTGTCAATGCATTACTTTTTAATTATGCAATAAATTTATTTTCTGTTAAAGTTACCAGCAATATTAATCAAGTTATTGAAAATTATCAACTTATCCAACTTGATAATATAATTATAGAGTAGTAGAAAAAGATTTTATAGTTTTTTATATAGGTAAGAATATTTAATTATTTTTTTTTCTTGAACTTTGTCAGACTTATGCATTATTAAATTATAATCATATTAATTATAATATTTTGAATTTTGTATTTGCTTATATTATTTATATTATTAAAAGAGTAATAAAAAATAATAATAATCAATTAATAATAGAGAAAAATAATTTTGAAGATGATACTTTTTTCTTATCTAAATAGGATATTAAAATTGAAATGATAACAAATACTTTTGATGTTGATCAGAAAGAGATGAATATAATACTAAAGCTTTTTTTTTATAGATATTAAGCTAGTTGATCTCAAAATTTGTTACAAAAAATAATTATAGCTATTACAAAATGAAGAGAAGAAACTGAAAATCCAGCTCATGTTGAATATTGACAAAACCAGATTGACAATAATTCTTATACTGCAACTACTTAAAAATTTTAATAAAAAAAGATGAGGATAAGAATGAAGACAAAGATAAAAATAAAGAAGAAAAATTAGAAAATAAAGAAATTAATGAATTTATACAATTAAGATTTAATCAACAAAAATGAATTTAATTTATATTATTTATATTTTTTATTTAAATTTAATAATTATTAAATATTAATTTTAATTTATAATAAAGTTTTTAAATTTAATATATAATAATATATTTTTATATTTGATATAATTTTGAATTTTAGTATAATTTTGAATTTTGACATGATCTTGAATTTTGACATGATTTTGAATTTTAATATGATTTTGAATTTTGATATGACTTCAAATTTCAATATTTCACAATTAAATTTTATTTGTCAAAATAATTTTAGCTTGACAAATTGCTGAAATTCCTGAATTTCAGCAAGCATTCTTATCTTAGTTACATGAAAACATATATAAATACAAGTGTTAATAATTAATAAAATTTAAATTTTTCAGTTCTTGTTTAAAGTTTTTTCAGTTTAATTTTAAGTTTTTCAGTTTAATTTTAAGTTTTTCAGTTTGAATTTAAGTTCTTTTGGTTCAGTTTTAAGTTTGTTTAGTTTAGTTTAGTTATGTTAGTTTTGAAGTTAGTAATTTTTGATTAAGTTTTCTTTTAGTTTAATCTTGTTTTAGATTTAGTTTTATCATTTTTATTTTGTTAAAAACACTATTTGGTCATAATTCAAAGTAAATTGCTGTAAACATAGTTATTGCCATTTTGAAATACTTTCATACACAAAAGCTCAAAATGTTAACAATATGCTTATTAACATGATCATATATTTCAAAGATATAACAAATAATTATACTTATCAGTGTAATCACATATTTAAAGTATAATATATTAATGTGAGCCTTTAATTTATCACAAAATTCCCTATACTTGTCTTAGTCAACATGATTTCCATTACTTTTTTTACTTTTGCTTTCGTTGAAAATATTATTTGATTTTTGGTGTACAAGTTTGGATTAAATTATCCATGCTTTGTGAAAGTCTAAAATGCTTCATTTCTCAAATACTAGCATTATCAAAATATGTCATGTGTAATGCATCCAGCTTAGTCGCATCAAATACTTTGAATTGCAAATGTAAAAAATACATCATTTAATAGTTTTTGATAAGTACTAAAATTTCAGCAATTAGACTTGAGCGGACTTTAGCGTATCAGTATGGTAGTTTGCCGATAAATTTTTTTATTGTTCGATCCAACTTTGGAAATGCAATACCCTCAATGATAATGGTAAATGCTACTGCGACAACACACAATGTCTATCGGGTCCAAAAATAGTTGCCAAGTTATTAAAAAAATTGCAACAAACAAACTAGATTATGTTACTCAAAATGATATATCGATATCAATATTCATTCACAATGGATATATATCAATATATTACTTTCAATCTACCATCTTCGCTATCTTAGTTGCGAAATTACGAAATTCCGAATTTCATATCGAAAGAAACAACATAACAATGTACCCTGGACAACAATATAACCAGCAGAAACAGAATCAGGGTTACCCTGGCTCTCAACAGCAAGCATATCAACAACCACCACCACCAACTTCGTATGGTGGTTTCGCACCACCCCCCTCACAACCTTCACCCGGGGGCTTCATCTCTCCAACTGGACCACCACTTCCATTTTACGGTGCTCCTCCTCAAGGTGGATACCCGCCCATAGGAAACTACGGACCTGGAGGCTTCGCACCACCAGGTGGTGGCGTTCCACCAGTTGGTAATTCTGGAGGTTTCGCGCCACCAGGTGGTGGCATTCCACCAGTTGGTACTTCTGGAGGTTTCGCACCACCAGTTGGTGGCGTTCCACCAGTTGGTAATTCCGGAGGGTTTGTTCCACCAGGTGGTAATTCCAGATCACCATATCCCGGCCAACAAGGTCAGCAATACGCTCCACCAGCATATCAACAACCTCCAAATTCAATTCATAATGCTGGTCCGCACCCTGTGCCTTATGGTCAGCCGCCTAGTAATCAACCTGTTCCGGATGGTTTTACTGTACACCATAACCCGCATGCATCGCAGGCAGCTCCTAACTTTCAGTTGTCGAATTGCACTGGTCGAAAACGAGCATTATTGATTGGAATTAATTATTTTGGCACCAAAGCCGAACTGAGAGGTAAAAATCTAGGAAATCTAATGTATTAGAAATGATTAAAAATCAAAATAATGAGAATAACAACAATAATAATTAATGTCTTCAATAGGTTGTTTAAATGATGTCAAGAATATTAAAAATTTCATCATGGAATATTATAATTTCCGAGAGCAGGATATGGTAATATTGACCGATGACAAAAAAGATCCAAAGATGATACCAACACGAGCAAATATTATTGCTGCAATGCGTTGGCTGGTAAAAGGAGCTCAGCCAAATGATTCGTAAGTATTTTTTTTCTCGTTAGTTAATGACCATTGACTATACAATCAGAAGGAAAGACTTGGCGTTTATTTGCTATTGTTTTGTCTTTAGTTTCTTCCTTCATTACAGTGGACATGGTGGTCGCGCAAAAGATCTTAACGGTGATGAAGACGATGGCTACGATGAAACAATCTGTCCAGTTGATTTTCAAACTGCCGGTCAACTTGTTGATGACGTAAGAAATTTAAAAATATTTAGAATCATATTTTTTTTGTATTAAACTTTGAAATTATATCTTTTCTAGGAAATGCATGATATTTTAGTGAAGCCTTTACCAGCTGGTAAGTCATATTTGGCATTCTGAAATTTTATTCTTATTTTCATTTCAATTAAAACTAAATATTTTTTTCAAAATTACCAATTTAGGTGTTCGACTTACAGCAATCTTTGATTCTTGCCATTCTGGCACGGCATTAGATTTACCATACATATACTCAACAAAAGGTGTCATCAAAGAACCTAACTTGCTAGCAGAAGGAGGTAGTGTTCTATTAAACGCAGGAATGTCTTATCTGCGTCGTGATTACAAGGGTATCGCCGATAGTCTAAAGAGTTTCGGGAAGAAGGCAATGTCTGGAAATAAGATTAACGAAAAAAATAAGCAACAGAAATCGAGTCAGGCAGATGTGCTTATGTTTAGCGGGTAGGTGTTGAATTTTTCATAGTTTGTCATTAATAATATATGTGTGTATGCTTATTATTGCTTTTATTTGCTAGGTGTAAAGATATTCAGACATCAGCTGATGCTCACGAGGGAGGCGAGAATACTGGTGCAATGTCATATGCATTCATCAGTTCGTAAGTGTCGTGTTGATTTATGATTTAATGATCTAATTGTTCTGTATTCTATTTATATGTGATGTATTGTATGTATGCTAATCTGTTTCGGAATTGTGTTTTATTTAATAGACTCAGAAAGAACCAAAAGGTTTCCTATCAACAATTACTATCTATGATTCGAGACATTCTCGCATCAAAATATTCACAAAAACCTCAACTGAGCGCGTAAGTAACCTTATCAATACAAGGAACCTTTTTCCTATATAAAAAATCTAACGATATTTCTTTTATCAATTAGATCTCATCCGATGGATATGAACCTCATGTTCATGATGTGAGTGTGAATTTGAGACACGGTGGTTGGCATTCTGCAAAAATTTATCGAATAGTGTATAGATAGATATAGAGGAATTTATTGTCAACAATGTAATATCGATATTATCTTAATTTTGCATATTATTTTTGTATTTTATTTATCACGTGACACACGACATTGATTTTAAAAACGATTTTTCCCACTTGTCAATTTGAAAAAAATGAAAAGTAATTGAATAAGCTACAAAGAGCATGCAAGTACTAGTCTTTTTGCTGCTTTCACTTTTCGTGGTTATTAGAGACTGACTGTACAAAAACAAAAAATATATTCAACTTGGTGTTCTTTCTCCTAAGAACTCCAAGATCGAAATTACTCGAAGAGATCTATATAACACGAGGATAGAACACCGATGCTGGATAACGATTTGTATGTGTGTTTACAAGTTGACTTTATAAAAATTTGACATGTCCCGTTTTTCCCTTGAGTTATATAGGGCCCGTGAATGAAGAAACATGCCACGTACAATCAAAGCTGTGTGTCGGGAATTTTGGCTACATTAAAATTAGTATTGCTCATCTTCCATATTGGCTACAATAACAATGCTCTAGAGTATATGCAAGGTAAGCAGCTCATTTAGAGTTAGCACATCATAAGATAGATTTATCACCCTGTTCGGGTTGTAAAAATCTAAAAAAGTATGTGAAGGCTTTTATTATTATTATTTTTTTATTTTTATTGCTATAATGTAGTCTTTATTATTATTATTGTTGTTGTTGTTATTAAATCATAATTTCGTTTTGGTAATTTTTTACGAAATCAAGGAATCGGAGTTGATTTCCATGTTCATCGCTTTATCAACCGACTTGGATGGTGCAAGACCAAAGAACCAGAAGGTTGGATCATTTTATTGTATTATTAATAAGGTTATTATTTTACCTGTTGGATTCGGTCAGACAACTTTTCTTTTATAGAAAATTCAGTGCAAAGAATTGTGAATAGATTGACATTTACCATGATTATCATTTTTTACTATCACAAAGTCAATTAATCCTTTCAGCTGATTAATCTTCAGGACTTATATTATGATTAAAGAACCACGAATTCTACTTTTTGTTTCTTCGATGAACTAATGCATAGATATTTGCAAATAATTCAAACTTCATTTAAGCAAATGACACCGAAGCATGATATTTCGGGTTATCAGATTTCTGCTTATTCTGGTAGACTCGATAAAAGAATACAATTGTACTTGTCAAAAAAACACTAACTAAATTCATGAATTATTAAATGTCAAATATTTAACTATATCAAGCAATTGTTATTGTGATTGGCTAATCTATGTCGATCCAAGCAAGATTTAATCTTAAAGAAAAGCTTTATATACATATACATATATCGTTTACTTTATAATTTTTAAATCTAAATAAAAGTTAAGCTCGTTGGGTAATGTGTATAAATGTGAATAAATACAAGTGGTGTTGTTTAATTGTAATGGTTGTAATGTGTCTAGTAAAGATAGTGATGACTGAAAAATAGAAGTGTTTACTATTTAAAATAGAGTAACGGTGAAGCTTCGTTAATTTCTTTGATTGATTTGATTGGTCAATAATCATGCTTGGATCGACATAAATTAGCCAATCACATGAATGTCTTCCTATGTGACTCACCATGTAATGTACCCTCCATTTTACAACGTGGTGACAAATAAAGCGTCATCTAGTTGCGGCTTCTAAAATTTTTGAGTTGTAACATGTTGCAACGGGTGATAAATAAGCGTCACATACTTGTTGCGGCATCTCTAGGTACGATACAACTTTTTTGTCTGCCAGGTTTAACGTACCCGGAGTATTCTATGCAATAAAATATGGTACTCAACTTTCCCGTCTTGGAGATATTCGCGAGTGGAAAAAACTTGCTTCTTTGTATACCGTTCTTGTCACCATCAGAATGTCCTTACAGATGTGCTGAATCTTTGGTGGGAGTGAAGCAGGAACAATCACCTCAACTTCCTATCGACATACACCATCACTACCACCCACTAAACTCATCTCTTTTATTTTACATTTCTTTTTACGGTGTCGTAACTGAGCTAAAGAAAGTGCGTTTTTCCTCTTTTCCTTTCTTTAATTTCACCTTTAATCAACAAATCTCATTTTTTCCCTTTCACTTTTTTTTGTTTTGATACCGTCGCATTTTATCTTCACATACTTCTTTAAAGTCATCCCTGCTCGAGTTTTACTACCATCAGATTCTGTGTATATTTGCAGTTCCAGCTTGTGAATGGATACCGTTATCTCCATTTGTCGGGAAGTTGACGTGATAGGTTTTCTTTTCTCTTGTTCTTACATAATTTTAATCAACTGTATTTCTTTTAACTCGATTTGACGATAAAGCTATCATCAATAATTCCTTCCTTTTTCCGAGCTGATTCCCTTTTTGCTTATGGTTCGACTTCGACTGACTTCTTATCCTACTTGCAGCCTTCCTAGCATCGTAGACCTTGTAATCTCATCCAGTAATTCGCTTTTCTTTATTCTGCCCATCAGGATCTTTTTCTTTCTTCAAGCGCTATTCAACAAAAGATTCATAATTACTGTGCCTGGTCGCTTGTCGGCAGTAGACCCATGGAAGTGTAAAGTGGTAACAACTACATAGACGTCCAGTCTGTGAGAGCTCCCTTTACAGCTCTACTACACTGCGCCTGGCTGCTTGTCGGCAGTTGTAGAAGTGCAGGCAAGATATGTTTACACGCTGGTGATTCAGCCCGTAAGCATTCTTGTTTGTAAGGGTAACCACCATGGCCACTTGTCGGAACAAGAAGCCAGGAAATAAAATTGAAGTCTAGATATTTTAACTCGATTTTTAAAGAACAATCATGAGAAAAATATTGACATTCACATACACTGTTCATTTAAATACTTTAGAAAATAAATGAGAGTTTTAATGAGCTTGCCTTGTCAGGAATATTAAAGAGATAGGTCAAAGATAATTAGTAAAAAATTCTGTAAATATCGTTATATCGATTTTTCGTTATTTCTACATATCTGCATTTATGTCAATTGAAATTCCATTAATTAGTTGAAAAAGCGTTCTCTTACAGAGTGAGTACCTTTAGAATATAAGAGGATGGACCACTTACATTAAGCCATTCATCAACTGCCTTAAGAAACTGTTTCTGCATCGTAGTAACGAAATAAATGCTAACTAATTTTTTTTAATTGGTTGTAGAAACCTATTGGTTTAAGCAGTTGAATAAAAATCTGTAAATTTACATTTAGAAGTATAATTTTTTGCGACTTGTATCCTATTTTAATACTTTCAAATAAGACTAAATATAATTATGCAAAAAATGGAGAATTTATAATCGTTATTAATTACAAGTAGTGCTCCTCGCAAACTGCTTATTTCAGTTTGCAAACTTTGCAAAGAAACGTACGTATTCATTTTGAAGTGTTTTGTTTTTCTGTTTTTACCTAATTAATAATTATTTATTACAGTCCGATACAACAACCTCAGAGCGTAATTATTTTTTAATTGTCGACTTTCGTGTTTAAGAGATAGCTTGAAGAGAATGTGGATGAGATAAAGGAACTAGAACAAAACAATTAAGCAACGCTGAACAATTCGCCACCAACAAAACCCAAGAGAATCATCAATAGTAATAGAGAAAATGGAAAGAGTATATATTCTAATTTTTATCAAATTATTCTAGGAATTCATTTTTTAATTCCACATCCAGTTACCATTTCAGTGGCTGCCCCAATAGCTATAGTGATATTCCAGCTCTTGTGGTTCTTCTTCTATCGGCACAGCGATTCCACACGGAGAACGAAGGATAGTATTATTGACAACGCAAACAACCAAAATGTGTCGATTTTAAAGAATTGGGAAACGTGTCAGTAACAGCGAATTCTTTCTGCGTATCAGATGATGAAAAGTATGTCAGTGAAGATGCAAGTGAAAAGATTATTATTTTAATTTACTAAATTAGATCATCAGGAGAAGAGTAGAAGAAAAGCGAAGAGCTATTACGTAACATGAAGTCAAAATGACTTTTATACCGCTATAGAAAAGGGGAAAGCAAATTGCAACTTTAATAAGGTGTTAAACTAATTATCCAAATATAATTAGAATATTTTAAATTTTGTTTTTTGCATATCGTTAAGCATAATAGAACTTCTGTTTGTGCTGTGCGTGTTTTATTGTTGTTATTGTTGTTAAAAAAATATTTATGTGGTGTGAAAGTGCTCCAATGAATTAGTTATCGATAAACTGGTTTTACTGTCCAAAGTAATATCGTCGACACTTCTATTTATGTGTGTACATAATAAAGGCACTTTTAATTTATTATTTAACCTCCATTTGTGAGTGCTCTGTGTTTATAGAACTTCCGTTCGTATGTGTGAATCAATTTTGCGTTAAATTAAAAAAGAAGAGTTTTATTATTATTCTAAAAGTGTTCCAATAAATTGCGATGACAATTCTCTAACAGGCAATAACGATTAATATACGTACATAGCAAGTAACATCATTTTTACTACGAGTTTCTTGGGCGGTTGGTGAATGACTTAATATAAGCGGTCCATCCGCTTATATTCTAAAAGGTACTCACTCGTAAGGAGAATTATTGTGTCGACTTTTTCAACTAAGTCTCAGTGAATTAAAAATAACTGGGCTTAGAAAAGAACAAACGGTTTTTGATATTTGACATTTAATTAATGGAATTCAATTGACATAAATGCAGATACGTAGAAAATAACGAAAAATCGATATTTACAGAATTATCTTTGACCCATCGTTATATCGAGTTTTGACTGTACAGTGGTTCCAAGCACGCCATTTCTTTAATAGTACTGACATGCTCACTAAAACTCTCATTTACTTTCGCTCCCAAACAGTGTTGGGGTTTGAAGTTGGACATGCTAATTGGACAATGTCCAATTGGTCCACTAAATTCGCAAGATCAATATCGATATCGAGGTGGATTTACCATAACCATTTCTGGAACCAACTTCAGGTTTTGCTTTTTCATTTATACAGTGACTAATAAAATTATGAAATCACACACAATTTTATTAATAAATATAGTAAAGATTGAAATTTTGATTATATATAAAAGTTTTATAATAACTAGAATCTTCTAATATAATAAAGTTTTAATTAATATTAATTTTACTTTTAATGATCTTTTAATAACTTTCAATATTAATACTAATAATGATTATGTATTAATTTGATTTCTTTCTTCAAATGAGATTTTTATTATATTTAATTAATTAATTATTTTGATTATATAAAAAATAAAATTTTTAGATATCTTTTTTTTTCTGATAATTATGTAATATCTATCAGTTTTTTATATAATATATATTATTAAATTGAAAAAAATTTTATTATTTGTAAATTTGTTTCTATAACTGTGAATTTATTTAAAGTTAAATATTAAATATATAATAATATATTTTGAAAATTAACCAATTAAATTTAAGCTTGATGTATATATATTTTAAAGAAATATTTTTAAAATATATGATTCAAAGAAATCATTAAAAACAAAAATCTTACAAAAATTTCACTGTGAACTTAATTTATGAACTAAAATTAGAAAGCTGTAGAATTTTATTCAAAAAATAATTGTAATTATATATATAAGATAAATTATAACAAGTTGTTTTTATTGCATTTCTTATATTAAATATAAAAAATATTAAATCCAGCCAAAATTACAATAAATTCTTGATGCTGATCAGAAAGCATGTGACTTTTTATTAAAATTTGGCTGTACTAAAAATCCACCAGTGACAAACTCTGACTAATCTTTTAACTTTAATTATCAATATAACCAATACAATATAACCTTGTTCTCGCCAAAAGTTGTTTGAGAAGTTTGTTCTTTATCTCATTTATATATTGACAACTAAATATCCCAAAAGCTGAATATTTGCTAGTATCATAAAGGAAAAACTCGTTCTAAGACATTAAAAATGGCGGAAACTGTGCAATATTATCTCGAGCAAATGGTTCCCGAGCTTGAAGACTTGGAACAAAAAAAAATATTTACTAAAGTTTGTATTAAGAGAAATTTAAATTTTATTTTCCATTCATAATGAACTTCTATGCATCAATTCGATAGGCGGAGATCAAGGTAATCATAAAGAGACGTACTACTTTTGAGTACTCTTTAAAACGTATCCAGCCACAAAAAATGGACTTCTTGCGATATATTGAATACGAGATGAATTTGGAACAATTACGAATAAAGAGAAGAAAACGAACGAGTAATCATTATACTCGAGATTCTTTTAATTATTTTGAATCCGTAATTTTGTTATATTAAATTGAACTGATTGAAATAGATATTAAAGGAAAAACAACGATATCAGACTACGCGATTCCTCGAAGAATATATCAGATTTATGATCGCGCTTTGATAAAGTTTAAGGGTGATGTCGCATTATGGTTACAGTATATTGATTATGCAAAGACTTCTGGTGCTGGCAAGTTGTTGGGTAAGATTTATGGGAGGTAAAGAATTGCGTAGTAATAATTTTTATTAATTAATTTATTCATATATGGGTATTTATAATTTTTTATTCTAACAAAAAAAAGAGCGATTCAATTACATCCAACAAAACCAGAACTTTGGATTCTTGCTGCAAAATGGGAATTCGAATCTAATGCCAATATAGTTGCGGCCAGAGGTATCATACTTTGTTCATTTGCTCAGTAACTATAATCTACTATTTTTCATTTATTAAATTTACTCATCTATAGTATTAATGCAACGGGGCCTCAGATTTAACAACGCTTCAAAACAGCTATGGCAAGAGTATTTCAAATTAGAATTATTGTACGTGGAAAAAATAACCACGCGTCGTAAGATTCTCGGGATATTATCAAAGGAGGATAAAAAACATCCAGAAGAAGAGTTAGAAATCGACGAGGAACCGGACGAAGTAAATATGATTCGCTTGCCGAAACTTACTGGCGAGGATCTTTACTTATATGAGAATAAGAAACCACTTTCAACTGAGATTGATGAGAAACAAGTCGAGAAACTTAAAGAGGATAATAATAAAATGCTGCAAGGGGCAATCGCGAGAACCGTTTTTGAGAACGCAATTAAGGGTAATCCTAAAATTTTGTTTATTACTGTGGTTAGGAAGAAGAATTTGTTTCATTTTTTGATGATTTTCTTTCCTTCAATGCGACGCGTAATAGCTATTCCAGATGACTTAATTTTTCGACAGAAATTTATTGATATATGTTGTGAATTTACAAATATCAAAGAAGCATTAGAACTAATTTATAATAGGTTATATTAATGTTTTTTCTAATCTATTTTAAAAAAAGATATACTGACAATAATTATAAATTGACTAAAGCATTCAACAGGATTTCTTTAATGACGCCAAAGCACGTGCCTTTCTTGCTGAAAGACATGTGACTTCAATTTTGAATATAGAGAGTCCAGAGTTTATAAATGCTTTGAAAAAAAGTATAAATGAATTTGAGCAAAGTATTGAGGTTTGTTGAATCACATTTTAATGATTTTTAAATTTCTTTATTTTTTATTTAATTCTTTCCAATTTTATTTTTCCAGAAACTAATGAATACCGAAATTTGGTATCTTTATACCAAATTCCTGACTAAATACTTTCATCGAGTCACTGAACCAAATTTGGTAATATAAAAGCTTATTTCTTTTGTTTTTTTAATACTTAAAAATAATTAATATTCAATTTGTGTGCAAACCAGCGACGATACTTTTCAAAATTGTTAACCAAAGTCTACGAAACAACAGATACCAAAAACCTTACATCCAATGAAATGTACTTTGATTGGGCAAAATTTGTCTCGTCACAACTTGATTCTCATGAACTGGCGCTGGAAATCTTGGAAAAAGGAACGCATAAATATCCAAATTATGCGAAACTGTGGATAAAACGAATCAATATCACATTAGAATTGAAAGATGATACCAAAAAAAATAATCTTTCGCTTTTATTTGATGAAGCATTAAAGCTGAACCCAGTATCACAAGAGCTGTGGAAAACGTATCTTGATTGGCTATTTAAAAGATTTAGTAATGGCGAATTGGTGGAATCGAAATTGGATAATTTGTTAATGGTAAGTTTCTCTATTTGTCTCTGTGATGTACTTGTCTTCTATTCCTAATTCTATATCTTCTTCAAATGAATCTTTCATTAGAATTCAATGCTTACAGTTTCATCTTTATCCGGATCATCTTCGATCAGTAATTCCTCGACGGAATTAAGAACTATCCAATATGTTGTTGCATCTCGTTATCTCGCTTGGGCTAAAGATCAGGGAGGAATCGAGAATGCCAGAAAAATATATGAGAGGTATAATAAGGATATAATCTATATATAATCTTTGGATTGCCGTTTAATCTTAATTGTTTTTTTTTATTAGTTTAATTTCCAAAACTCTGCCCACCAGATCATTCTTTGAAATATGCATTAATTTGGAGAAAGAAAATTTAGAGCCCTCCACTCAATCAAATGATATCGAGCGCGTTAATCGGCTTTACGATCAATCGTTAAGTATAACTGAATATCAACAAAATAATAATGATAATGACGATGCTGGTAAATATTATGCATTTATCAAGGATTGCTATAATAACACTATTAAATATATAACGTCTTATTTAAATATTCAGAATTATGGCTTGCCTATATCGGGTTTCTATTGGATAATAAACAGTTTAGCAAGGCCAACCATATCTACTGGAAGGCTCACAAATTAGTACCAAATCCAGAATCATTTGAAGTCGAGTATCGAGCATTGTTAAACCTTCGAGATATCAATGACAAAAAGGTCGTGTAGCGTAAAAAAGAATTTCAGGATTCTTCAGATAGTACTACTTACATAATAAATTAAATTATTTCAAGATAAAAGATATCATTATAGTTTAAAAATAAAATCAATTTTGTTGTAGAATGATTAATTTTTTAATGCTGGCCCAAATAAAACCGGCAAAAAATGGCCAACCGGAAAATAAAATTACTAAACTGACATTACCATAATGGTGATTTACCAAATCTTCTTCCTGGGATTCGAACGTACGACCTTTCGACATGTCAAAAAATAAAGGGAAAGGCAAAGCAGTGATTCGTGATGAATTAGAAAATAATCCAATTAACAATAATTACAACCATAATAGTGAAATATCTTCACTTCCTGGACTTTTAGCAGTGCGCTCTATCATTGAAGATGATTCTATGATAGCTACGAGACGCTCTTCACGAACTTCTAGTTCTATTACTGGCTCACCATCTAATCGGACTATAGGAGTTGATGAAGAGGCAGTTGAACCTGGTGATAATTCGTTTGAAAGACAACAACCTTTCACAACCTCCTCCACAAAATCATCAATCTTTGAAAAAAACATTAAGTTTGATCCATTTGCCTCTTTACGAAGAAATTCAGATATTCCAGGTCATCAGGATGTTTGGTACTACGACAATGATCCACGAGGATTCTATGATTTTTCTGATGTCTATAGCGAAGAGGATGAAGCTAATACAGAGAATGATGATGACAGTGACAGTGATGAATGGGAAACAGATGTATATATTTGGATTTCTTTTTTTCACGTTATTATGATTATACCATTTCTAAATATGTGATTTCATTTGAAGGTAGAATACATAATATTGGATCTCGGGACAGATGTAAATGAAGAATTGATCAACAGTCTTAATATTCCGTGGATTCCCGCCAAAACTAAGATACCAGAAACACATAACAATAATATTCACAATACAGAATCAATAAAAAAAGCAAGAAAAGACATCAAAAGTAGCTCCAAAAAACTAGATTCTAATGAGGGACCAGGAAAGACACGATACAACTTGCGTTCAAAGCCACAAGGTCGACAATCCATTGACGAGTTACCATCCACACCTAAAAATAACACAAATAACAGCAGTAATATGGGCTCGAATGACTACGATTTTCAATTTGTGGTATGTAATAAAAGGTTTCAGCGACGTGTCATAATTCTTCTATTTTAAGGAGATTTTTGATGTTGAAAATAGGGTCTTGAACACGGAGAACCTACTTTGAAAATCGGTAATAACCATTTCGAAGGGGTATTAGATGAATCAATCGGTACTGATTTGGTTTTTACCATAAGAAAAGGTACAAAAGCTCTATTGAAATATACATAACGGCTATTATGATAACCTCGCTGATTTTTACTAATTCATTGCAAAAGACGAAGGACCGCCACCTCGCACAAGCCTAGCTTACAAGTGTCATACGGTTAAAAAGATTCGTTTCTCTAGGATGGATGTTGTTCCCAAAGCGCAAAAGTTAACCACTGAGGGAGACCTTGAATTGGATCAAGACGAAAAAAGTGTGAGTGAAATGGACACGGATGATTACAGTTATATGCATCTCAATTTCGAGGATGCACAGCTTGATAAAGATGTTGCCGATGACGAAAAAGAAATTGAGAAGGATGACAAGGCAAACTAACGAAAATATGTTGATAGAGATGGAAGGGGATTAAAATTGTAATAACTGGATAAT
Source organism: Ambispora gerdemannii (assembly GCA_910591945.1). Lineage (NCBI taxonomy): Eukaryota > Fungi > Glomeromycota > Glomeromycetes > Archaeosporales > Ambisporaceae > Ambispora > Ambispora gerdemannii. The sequence continues at coordinate 17,100 of CAJVPL010000183.1, forward strand.
AATTTAAATATGTTATTTATTATTGAATCTTTGATACATAAATACTCTTTGCAAATAGAACTTAAAGGTTAAGATGAATAAAAAATCATCTGATGTTTGTAATTGATGTGAGATTGAAAATTTCTCAATTTAGAGAAATGGCATTGTTGATCAAAAAGTATGGGTTGTGTGCACCTAAAAGCTGTAAAAGCGACGTTAAGCTAATAAGAAATCTCAAGCTCAAAGCCAAAAAACTATTACATAAGTATGACTTGAATAAATTATGTGGATCATTACTATCCTGAGGTATAATGGAAAAACAGTTGATCAGCAATGTACTATTTTTACACATTTTAATCGAATTAGCTTTCTTAACAAACTTGGTTCAGAGAAAATTTATCGTTGTGATTTGGCTGTTGTTTGTGTTACGTAGTTAGAATTGCACATTTAGCTACTTTTTACCAAAATCTATATAAACAAAACATAATATTCATTCTCGCTTCTACCAACCTCGAATTTAATTTGTTAATTACTAATAAAATGATAAAATTGACACACGTCTTGTAAAGTATAGAACAATTTAATAATGCTAATATTCAATTGATTCTAATCTAATCTGTTAAGTTTGTAAAAAAAATAATTATAATAAATATTGATTATTGATAAAGCTCATCAATAATAATTATTATTAATTTTACAGTCAGATTTCCCTCGGAACCATGCAAAAACTTGCACTTAGAGAGGTATTGCATTTATATACCTTATAAGTTGGGTCAAATTAGAACGTGCATTTAGAGAATAATTGCACTCAGAGGGGTTGCACTTAGGGAGGTCTGACTGTAATAGGCTTTAAAAAAAATATAATTGTATTACAATAATTAATTAAAAAACCATTTTATTTTTAATATATATTTTTGAAACTGACACTAAAAAAACCTGTATTTAGAAACGTGTGACTGTATTTTATAACTTTAATAAAATAATTCTAAGATTATATAATTTGTTAAAAATTTAAATTTAAATGATAGTTAACTTTTATAAACTATTTTATTTCCAATAATTTTGACATAACATAATACATATATGGGATGGAATCAAATTATTCTAATAAATCTATCCCAAAAAAATAACGTATTTTTTGTATTCGTAAAATTTGGACTCGGTCTTTTACGCAAATAAAATATACAAACAATAAAGAGAAAAACAATAATATATAATATACTACCAAAAAATTTCGAGCCATCAAAATATTTTTAAATCAATAAATTACGAGTTGACTAAATTTATATCTAATGTGATCTTTCTTAACTCTATAAAAGATATAAAATCCAAATTATGTGGATCCATTTTCTTATTAATCAAGAGGGCAATTTTCATCATACCACCACGTATTCAAGGTTTGATCATCACTACAGCTGACAAGTAAACTCTGCGAGGCATTCCAAACAGCGCTGTACACAATACCAGTGTGCTTTCGCAATCTTTGTAGAACCTCACCGGTGTCTTGATCCCAAATGTATACTATGCCATCCTGTTAAAACAAATCAAAAGACAGAGAACGTTTTATAAAAAGTCAAGAGTCAATTAAAATAGGTATGATTTTTTTGCCATTACCTCAGAGCCTCCAACAATTAAGGAATCACTAGCAAATCCTGCGCGTATGAAATTTTTCGAAGTGTTTTGATGGCCTTTTAGTTTTCTAATAGGACGTCCCTAAATATATCACCAATTTTTTAATGCGAGGATTAAAGTGCTATAAAGAAGAATTCAAAATTTTCACACCATCCTGACATCCCATAAACGATTCGAATTATCTTTTGAACTGCTTAGCAACAAAGTACCATTAGCATTCATCTCGACCGAAGTAACCTCACCCAAATGTGATGTTATTGTACGAATACAAAGTCCAGAGACAATATCCCAAAATTTAATGGTATTATCTTTTGAACTTTTATGAAAAATTCTGTTAAATTAATTTCACTAGAATTGTTATATATATCTCTCTCTCTCTCTCTTACCCGCTGATTATAAGATTTCCCAGCGGATTAAAAATGGTTTTCGAGACTGACAATTGATGTCCACTAAACATTTTTACCAACTGCCCGGTATTCACATCGTATAATCTAACAATTTTATCATAGCCTCCGGAAACAACATGGTTCTTGTATATATATGAATTGTTAGGATAGTACAAGTTGAAATGTATGAAAAACGCTAGGGTTTATATCTATAATTTACTTACGTCTCCGGGATGAAATTTGACCGTGTAAACATCGCTAGTGTGGCCTGACAATGATGTGATACAAATATGTTTGCTTCCTTTCATATCCCATAACTGTATAATAGAAATATCAATCATTAAGTGAGAAAATAATTGCATTGATACACAATATTCACATTAGAGAGCAAACCTTGATTGTGCCATCACCACTGGCACTAGACACGACCGATCCATTCTTATTGGAGGATACATCCCAAATTCGAGATTCGTGACCCTCCAAAACACCAATCTCTTTGGAACTTTCAGTATCCCATATTCTGAGTGTATTGTCGCTAGAGTAGTATACAAGATTTTAATAGAATGAGAATCCAATTAAAATAACATTTAATTTACTAAGGAATATCAGAATTTACCTTGATCCACTGATAATCTCTCTTCCTTCTTGGCCCACAAAACCAACACATTTAACATTTCCTTGATGTCCAACTAAAGTCGCCCGAATAGCATTGGGTATTATGAAACTTGTGTAATCCTGTAATAATCTATTTAGAAAAAATCAAGGAAAATAAATTTAAGAATCATTTTTTAGAAAAATACGATAATAAATTATTATACTCACGTGTTTATTCTAGGCGCAACACGTGGATGATAACGTGAAAATTCGATTTGGTAGGCGACGGCTTGTCGAAGGAGAGTAAGTAACCGGCTCGGTGGTACGTGTACGGTACCTTCTCGGTTGAGAAATCATTGAAAATATTGCTGCTGTTTCCGCGAAAGCATTCGGAAAGTTCAAAGGAATAATAACAAGTGAGTTGCTAAAGGCGCGTATATTTGGCCGTACCATCCTTATCCGCATTTTCAAAATTAAGCAGATTTTGGAATTGCTCTACTAACTTCTCTCTATTAATTGTCAATAATAATATCATTATTATTTGGAAAATAAGAAGCCTATTATTATTTGGAACAAAAGTTCTATAGATAAATAAAAAAATTGCCTTGCCGGTCCAATCCCTTCCCAATTTTTGAACGACGGAGCATCGCGAACAGCTTTGGCTGTAAGTAAATAACACAAATCTTTAAACTCATTTGGATTCATCTGGAGATGTTCAAGAGGCTTCATTCTTTTGTTTAGAAAAGCAAACGCCTAAAAGAAAAAAATTCCAAGCATCCTCAGTATTATGCAACAAAGAAAATATAATAAAAAATGAATACCTTTTGCATTTCTTGATATTCAATATATTCAAGATACTGTTGTTTATAAACAGCATACAAAAAGCTCTTTTGATTCTTGATTAGTGGTTTTGCACAGAGTTTGTCAACTTCTGCCCAATCACCTTCTAAAAGAAAAAATTTCGATAATTGGATATTATCCAATTTAGTATTATAAAGTCCAGTCCGTCACAAACAAATTCTTTGTATTACACACCAAGAATAGCTTTTTTTAGTCGCTTTACTTCTACGACATGCTCTTCACGTTCATGCCATTTCAAATTTGCCTCATCATACAAAGTAGTTTTTGACGCATTATAACCTCCATCTGACAGATATTGCATAACCATTCGAATTATATCCTATTTGGGAAACAACAAACTGAGAAATCTAATAAGCAGCAAGTTTTCAAGAAACAGATCATTAAAGTCGATATTATATATAGCCCACCTCACGGATATTTGGATCTTCAGGATCAAAGATATCTTCGGTAGGGCGTATGCAACTAACGTGTTTGGCAACGTGATGATTACTAGTTGCGAGCGCTATAAGCCTAGATTATTAAAATAGAAATTGGGAATTTTAGCTTATACAACTGATTCCAATGTTTAGAAGAAACCGATCTCGAATTGTGATAATTCATCAATTATTTCTTCTCTTACGATTTTCGTCGTTTGGTGCTCTCGTCTTCAGCTGAGTCGGCAATTTTATCGCCGGATTTTGGCGCAACGTGCTCAGAACTATCTTTATCGACCTTCTCAGCCACGGTAACTTCTTTAGTAGTATCTGTTGAAGCCTGAAGCGCATCTATGACATTTTGTTGAAGACTACTATTGACAGTAGGATTTGAGGTTGCTAACTATTATAGCAATATTATGAGATAGCCAAAAATTCAGCAAAAGGGTGAATTTAGTTTAGCAAAAATTTATAATTTGAAGCTAACCCGCAGAGAAGCGCTGTCTTTGCTTTTTAATCCGAGTTGTCCCGACATCTAAACCTTGAATTTTCTCCAAAAAAAAAATCGTTGAATTTTCGTTGAACTATGACAAGACGTGATTGGCTGATAATCACGTGAATTTCTATCTGAAAATTAAATTTTAGGTTTGCATCTAGAATCAATTCAATATTTCGAAACGGAATTTGCTTCCGGAAAACTGATTGATTTCAGCAAATTGTATTACATGTACGATACAAATCTTTCGGCTAAACCATAAACCCACGGGTTATTTATTCATGGAGGCAAAGACAAGATGTTACTAAAATAGTATTTGAAGAACCTGATGTCGAATTATTGATATGTCTGATATGGAAATAGTATTTACTATCAAATCATATCATGAAATTCACAAAGGAATATATTATTATGTCACATGACAAAGAAAGATATTTTAAAGTCAAATAAGCAATGATCGTCTAAGTCTATATTGGGTAGATATGGATATCGAAAGAAAAAATAATCGAAACAAACAAGGGTAGTGAATTATTTACATATAACGGAACTGATAAAAACTCGACATGGTGGATTGAGGTTCAAAACGGATTATAATAAATCCTTCTCAATATAACGGATTTTTTTTAATTAAAACTCGATGTAACAGATTTTTAACTAATAAAACGGATGGTCCGTTACATCGAGTTTCAACGAGAATATCATGAATCCAACCAACAAAACTCATTTTATAATCCATGCGGCATTCTTCCAGTAGTATTAACGCCCCGACCCAGAATCCCATTAGATTCACTCACAGTAGCTCTTAATCCGTGCATGCCGCTCACGTACTCTGTCCAGACATTCCAATCGATATTCGTGGGCACCGACCAAAATGGATTTCCATTACCCAATGGGTCTTCATCATCAAATATCAATGATGACACATCGGTAGTGGCGAATGCGTCGGCATTTGGCGGGAAAAATGCATTTTCTTGATTTAAAAATTCCGAGCCAACTGGTATAAATGTATTGGCGGTGGACGAAGAAGATGACGCGGGGGATGGTGAATTTTCATATGGTATTGATGGTGATCGTTGTTGTTGTGTTGTAGAGGCAGAAATATTTGATCTATTAAATTGTGATGCTGAGTTCTGTGAATGTTGATGTGTCGATGATGGATTATTATTAATATTGTTGTTATTGTTGTTGTTGTTATTTGTTCCATTTTGAGATGCAACAACCGCAGCGGCGGCGGCGGCCATTTGTTGCATAATAGCTGCACTATATTCATCAGTTGTAGTTGCAGCTATTCCAGGTGTTGACGATGAAGGAGACGACGGTGCAAATGTAACTTTATGATTACTGTTAGGAATTGATCGACCATCTCCAAGATCATTTCGCATACACATGACAACATTTCCATCCACCTTAAACGGATCTTCGCCATCCTCTTTTGATTTATTAATATGTTCTGTACCATTAGGATTAAATCCGTCGAGATTAATATTACGCACACGTAATAAATCTCGTATTACCAGAATGCACTTTTCGGACCCAAACCAATAAGGTTTCAAATGCTCCAAACATTTCAGAGACATGCGTAGTCCATGTTTTGCCACCTCACGGAATCGATCATCACCACTTAATGCATTAATGACATGCATAACAGACGCGGTAAAAAAGAAATATAGCGTGAAATTCCAGGCGAGTCTTAATTTCCCCTCTTTCATTGCACGATATGCAATATGTGTGATATTATTTGCCGCCATTGTACATATTGTGAGGGAGGGAATTGATGAGGGCGGTGCTTTCGATTTAGGCCCTCGAATATGTGGTCGATGTAATAATATTTGAATAGTGTAGAACATTAGATGCATTACTCCGCGTCTTTGATTCATCGGATCACCAACAGTTATTGATGGATCGTATTGTAGCTCGGGTGGAAGATCATCACGCCATTTGTTAAGTTCTGCATCTAAAGTAGCGAGAACAGAGTCCATTGCAGCATGTGTTGTGTGTTTTGATTTTATTCCATAGATGTGTGACAAGACACGTCCAAGAATTTGTGTCAACTTTATTGTTCTCACCCATGCATCTACTGATCCTGGTTCATCGGTGGGTAATGCACCAGGTGTAGGGAATGGAACATCACAATCCGATTCATTGATATTCATCGGCTGATTTATTTATAACTTTCATTAATTATAGATTTCTTAAGTTTTGAAAGAAAGTAAAAAAATTATAATAGTTTCTACTTACTCGACCTAATCCAGCACTAATAAAACGATCCGACATATAACAGGACCACCAAACACGTTTTCGCACTTCGGTCTGTGTTTCATCGAGACTCCATTTCGCGGAATCACGATGTAATCCCATATCTTGTGCGATACGAATAGCCAGCCCTGTATATATCCAAGTTCGTGAATTTTTCGCACCTTGTTGGTACGCGGCCATAAGCAAAAGTGCTTGTAGAGTGCTCAATTGTGCATCGTCAAATTCATCTTTGAGTAATTCTTTGGCACGTTCGAAGAATCCATCACCTATTTTTGGATTTTGGGTTAATATTATTTCTTTTTTTGCTCTTTCTCAACTTGATAGTAGAATAGTTATAATTACCTGTTGTAGTTGGGTCATCCGGATTCTTACGAACAGCAGGTTGATCAATAAATCGTGATGAAATCGCGAAAATCGCGTAAAGTAACATTAATATCGAAGAATTATTCGAGAGATTTTCGTATTTCTCTCGTAATTCAACTGGATCGAGAAAAGGCATATAAGGATGAACTCTGGTGAAATATGTATCCAACATTTGATCACATAATTCTCGAGGTGGCAATTCAAACACGGCCGACTTCGAACTCCCTTTATTATGACAATCACCACGTGGTACGGTAATAATTTGACCGTTCGCCACTCTGTTTGTGATTTTGAGTAAGAAAATTCCTGAGCTATTTCCCAAATATCGCGTTTGTCCGGTTTCATCAATCGCCAACTGACCCATACTGTCATTCAGATCATAATTACTTCCATATTCTTGATTGCTGTTGTCAGATAACGATTGATCGGAATCTTCGCTATTTGAGCGAGATCTATAACCAGCACTGGTTTTTTTGTGTCGTGAATATCCATCTGTTCGATGAGCTGAAGATAATCCCGAAGATGATGAACTTTTGGAGCCACCCTCGTACGATTTCCGTGTACCACGTGATTCTTGACCAGATTTTCCAACTACAGTTTCCCCACCATTGAAATTTGTTTCGTTCACATTAATCCATTCAAGATTTGGTGAAATTGCGCCTTCCGGTAATTCTCCGGATTGAACCAAACCACCAAGTATCGATTCCATCCGTTGAAGTCTTGTTTCTAATGCCTCAATATAACCTTTTGGTGGTCCTCGTTTCTTAGGTGCATCTATAAACGCACTTTATTTTAAATAATAGTATACATTTATGCATGATTAGACGTAGATGAAAAATTTTTAATTGTCAATGCTTTAAATGAATAGTTACCATTCATATCCATATGCTTTGCAATTCGTACAAGACGGAGGATCGGATCCAGCCTGTACACCGTCACAACGAACCTTTTTGCGTCTACAAGTGTCACAAGCTCTCGCGACTCTTCTACGTTTTGCATTGCTAGATTCTTCGCCAGACATAATTATGAATATTATACTTTTTTCCGATTTTAATTAATCTATTTATTTATCAATCGTATTGTTGGTTTCGTTTCGCTTATTCAATATTATCCAAATAAATAAAGTTGTTTTAACACGAAATGGTATGATTATTCTATTAATATATATACTTTTCTTGATAATAATTTAAATTCGTTGCATTTTACGGTTTTTTAAAAAAAAAACTTTGATGTCCGCTCAACTTCCTCTTTTATAGATTTCTTTGTGATGACTGACAATTGACGTACGTGTTTGTTTGTAGAAATGAAATTATAATACATGTATAACAAAGTATTACGTATGTTAGTCATTAGAATATATATCTTGAATTCTCCGAATAAGTTGTCTATAATGAAAATAATACGCAATGCAACGCAACTGTACAAATTGTACAAATACAAAAACGTAGCTCTACACAATACGTACTGTTTCTATAATAATGAACCTAAACTTAAAACAACCGAAAATTTGAAAATCACAAATTATGATATTTATGCAACTGAATTAATGAGACACCACACTTTTGATAACAAATTGTTTCCCTTGTATTCTATCAATTAATTGTAATAAAAAAAAATTGTATGAGAACAGTCTATATAGCGCAAAATTGGTCTGTTATTTCGTGTTAAAGATTGCCGAATGATTGAAACAAAGTTGATGATGATTATGCATGATGACAATGTAAATGATCATTCACAGACTGAGTATAAATCGTATTTGGTTCCTCCATCTATCGAGTCAAATTTTTCTGTCAAATTTTTGCATTGTGCTAACTTACTCGGCAATAATTTCTATAAAAGGAAATTATCAAATTACAGAAATTAGAGACGTGTAACTTGTTAAATTTCTTAAAAATTTGCAATTCTATCGGCCGACCTATATATAATGCATGAGTAAATTAACATACGTATATCAATTTTTATTCTAAGATTCTTCTTTTGAGATTTAACGTTCACATCTCTATTGCTATTAATCAGCCAATAGAATAACGCGATTTTTTAGAACGCCAAAATTAGCATCATGATAAGAAAGATTCATTTAATGAGGCTAATGCAAATCTCAATTTCAGGTATTACATGTATTTAGAATTAAGAAAATAAGGGCAGGTCTCGTTCAAAGTCACACTAATTATCGGAGTTGCAAATAATCAGTATGGTGCATTTACTGCATAATGCATAAAACTTCCTATGTCTACGTATTTCCCGCCACAAACAGTCAAAGAATAGGAAATTAATAATAAATGCGCAGTTTTTCTGGCTACAATAGCGATAGTACACATAAAGAATTTGTTACGGACTCTTTTATTACTACATATATCTTCATATATATCGTCATTTGACGGAACTTCCGAAATGGTACTCTATAGTTTTGTTTATTGTTGATTTTTTGAATTCAGTACACTATTACTAATCCATTATCTCCAAATAGATATTAATAAACTGGAAAAAAATGCTGAAAATCAACACAAACAAAATAATATTGTTATACAGCACTCCCACGCGATGTAACGCGGCGGAACTTTCCATTGAATTCGAACTCTTAAAATTGATAATCTAATAAAACTACTGTTTTCTGTGTTTTTTTTTTACGTACTTGGAATATCAAGGGACAGAATTTTTATTTATTCATATCAATATGGAATGGTCGATTTTTGGTGAAAAAAATAGTAAAATGACGAGAGCTTTTTTTTTTTGTTAACGTTAATAACGATAACTAACTATTTTGACGATTAGTCCGAACGTCTGCATCAAAAAGAAATGATCACTATTGTTTTAATGAAATAAAGAACGTGCGTCATTAACCTGTTTTTGTTTTGTTGTAGGATTTAAGGATACAATTAATTTTAATATACTAAAACCAGCTCATAATTGAAGCACGTTTGATAAGAATATAACGATTATTAGAGGTCGAATTTTTCCTCGAAATATTGACATTCTAACTATACATGTGTTTGATTGAGATTCGAAATCGCACTTCATGAACATGCTTATTTAATTTATTAGATTATTAGTGCACGTCCTCGGATTCAATATAAATTACGTATTAGTATGCAATATTCTATTAGTGCATATTTTCTTTAAATGCTTGATTCTAGAAGAGTATATTTATAACGATAAATTATTTAAATGTAAGTTAAAGTGTGAAGAAAACCAAATATCTAGAATATACAAAATATAAACTAAAGAAAAAACATAACCTAACAATAATAATAATACGTAAAAATAATATATAATTCAATAATAATTGAACAGGCTGAAAATATTTTTGCTGTAGATAAAATTCAATTCAAAAGTAGTCATGAATTTTGAAACTTAATTACATAAAAAAAGATCAATAAAATATATTTTATCATAAAAGTGAATGAAGTACGTACGTACATGTATTATTAAACCCCCGGTGTAAAATATTACGTAGTAAAGATTTGTGATCTATATTATTTTCAATCAACTAAGTATTTTAAGTCGAAAAATATAACTTTTTACTCCCAAAAAATTGAATAGAGCTCTTAGAGGTACTACAGAAAGATTTAGGTATTTTAATATATGACAAGCAAATATATTTGCCATTACACCTGTTAATGTTAAGCTCAGTCTCCGAACCAAACAGCGACATTTTTTGGTAACACAAAAATTAAAAAAAAAATGCAAGGAAATTTGTAAATTTAAATACGTACGTATGTACGTACGTACTACAGCGGGGACAGCATAAATCACCCACCCAGGCAGGTTGGATTTTTAAAGGGTTATATAACTTGTGTTCTATACGTGAAGCCAAAATCCTCTTAGCCAAATTGTAACTGGGTCAAATGACTACAATCTGGTTAAAGAGGATTTTTTTGTTTCACGTATAGAACACAAGTTATATAACCCTTTAAAAATCCAACCTGCCTGGGTGGGTGATTTATGCTGTCCCCGCTGTATCGCTATGTTGATTTGTTATCAGGTACATGTATTAGTAATAGTATCATGCGATCAAGTAAAGTATCAAAAACAGAAGATAAAGACATTCCATAAAGAATGAATTCTAAATTACTTTACTTCATTTCTTGAAATTATTTGAGTTCTAAAAATAGAAGGTCAAATAATTCCGAACTTTTTAACTTTTTAAACTTTTCATTCATCTCATTCTCTGCATGTCATTAACTTCATATGATATATGGTAATATCTTTTTTGTTCATTATAAAATTTCATAATAAAAAAATGAATATTTCATTTAAAAAAGTTACACGTACGATGAATGATTTTAAACTTCGTTATAACAGGTATAAGTTATTCCTTATCAATCTAAAAAAAAATACCAATAGTACGTATAACGATAACATAAACAACATCTTGGCGATTCATCACCAATAATATTTGCATCAAGTAAATTGAACGTAAAAATCTTGAACTTAATTTACGTATTCATACCAACTTCTTTGTTTAGTTACATTCGTAATCAAAATAACGATAATTTATAAATTTTCCGTTCGTAAAATTTTAATCCCGAGAACCGAGTCGGACTGTCATTAACGTTAGTGCATTTAATATTAATCACCAAATTCAATTTATTATTTATACCGGTACGGGATCAAAACTTGATTCGAATTTTTTGGCATTTAAGATTATAACATATCCTGCTCCGTCTAGATATTGAATATGATGAAAAGACAATCACTTGAAGCATTTTTTTTATCAAGTTGCAAGGGCTGGCATTCGCCCAGTTTAAATTTGGCGAACACGCTTTCGTTATTTGAAGATTTTGTCAATAGACTGAGTAATTCCACCGCCACTTCGAATATGCGATATCTGTGAATTTGTAAATGAATCGAAAAAATGATACTACGTGTACTTAGTTTTTTCTTTAGAGATAGTCTTTAACTTTTTTTCCATATACATTATTGATAATGTCCATTTTTTTCAATGGAATTATGTTATGCCTATTTCTTCGGTGCATTACTTAAATTTATTATGTAGATGGGCTAATTAATTTATGTCATTTTCATAATTATTATAATCGCCACTATAATGAGGCCCATTATATAGAGCGTGACTATGCTTAACGAAGGTGGTCGGGACTATTAATAAAAATTTCTGACATCTTCGTTATACCAGGATATAACGAATTAGTAAGTTATTACAGAATTCAAGCTTCATTATATTGAGATGACCAATTACTGTTGTTTGCAACTATTCAGTTCAAAACATGAATTATTCAAAACTCCCAAAGAACAATTAATGAATTCGTGATGTTATGCCTTATCGCGATCACAAACAAAGAGGATTTGTGAATAACTCACGTGACTTAACTTATTCCCGCTTTATTCATTTATTAATTTTGGTGTAATTAAAACAATTATCTGAGGAATCAAATTTTTTCTTCTGAGAAATTTAATTCTTTGCTAAAGCTTAAAAATAATTTTGATTTTTTCCTCAGAAGTTTTTGGTAAGTTTGGTGGATCAGAAGTTATAATTTCTCTTTTGGTGGTAGTTTCTTAATTTCCACAGGATTTTTTGGTAATCATTTACTTTTTTTTTGCTCTTGGTATGGTGCATAAAATCTAAAGTCATCAAACGTTTGTATTTTATAAAATGGATAAACTTCTTTACTAAGAAGTAAATACAAAATTTAATCCGTGAATATGCTCAGAAAAGGCCTATTCTATCATATTCACGGATTAAATTTTGTATTTACTTCTTAGTAAAGAAGTTTATCCATTTTATAAAATACAAACGTTTGATGACTTTAGATTTTATGCACCATAGATTTGGCAAATTATGAAAATGAAATTATAAAAAATGAATACAGTGAAAAGAAAAATGGGGAATTTGCTAACTTTTTCATGAATAATTCATGTAATAATTTTAACGAATTTAGTCTTTGCTTTTTTTGTGTCTTGTAGAAGTCTCGAATCTCTGATCCTTTGATTAAAGTCAAAATTTTGAGTTAATAGAATTTAATTAAATTTTCTTAATGTTTTCCAGGTTTAGTTCGATAATTTTCTTTTCATTCAGTTAGTGAATATTCTTGACTTTTTTATAAATACTAAGTTTGCATTATCATTATAAATAATTTTTGTTTAACAAGACAAGTGTTTATTATTTCAATTAAGAGAATATTTATATATAATCTTAATAAAATTTATCTTTAATTTTTTTGTATTGTTATTATTTTGAGCTTTTACATATGAAAGTATTTCAAAATGGTAATAATGACTGTGTTTATGATGATTTATTTTGAATTTATAATTAAATAGTATTTGTGATGAGATAAAAATGATAAAATTAAACTTAAGACAAGACTAAACTAAAAAAAACTTAATCAAAAATTACTTTTAACTTCAAAAATAAATCAAATTAATATAACTAAATAAACTAAAACTAAATTAAAGAAACTTAATTAATTCAAGTGAACTTAAAATTAAATTGAGAGAACTTGAATTTTATTAATTATCAACACTTGTATTTATATATGTTTTCATGTTATAATGCTCACAATATTATATAGTAATATACAATATAATACAGTATAGTACAGCTATAATATAGTATATGGCACAGTAAATTTATACTATTATTATAAATTATTAGTTTTTTTTTAATTACACAAAAAATTAATTATATTATAATTAATAATTTTGTTTTATACTAAAGTACTAATAACAAAAATAGAAAATAGAAATTAAATAAATATAAAAATAATAAATATATCAAAAAAATTGTGTGATTAATATTTTTAATTTAAGATAATAATAAATTAAAAATAGAAAAATAAGAAAAATAAGAAAGAAAAAGAAAGAAATAAAAAGAAATAGAAAGAAAAAGAATATTCTTGACTTAAATATATAATTAAAATATTATTATGACTAATTTTATATAATTGTACTTTTTATTTACGTGTTTATTACTGATAATATATATTCTCTAACTTTAACAAATATATTGTAAACTAAAAAATTAAAAATGTTTATGAAAACTAAATTTGTTAATTCATTAAGATTTTATTCTTTTAATAAACAACTTTATTTTTAAATTGACAAATTTATTTTTAAATTGACAAATTTTTCACTTTTTTTTTAATTTAGTAAATAACTAAAATATTTTTTTATTATTTTTTAAACAAAATTAAATTATAAATATAAAAGTTTTTTAATTATTATAATAAATAATATATATATATAAGTCAAAAATAAAAGATTAAGTAAAAGAAAAAAAATAATAAAATAATATTAAAAAAGATAACTTGAAATTAAAACTAATTATTAATATAATATTACAATTTTATTTACTAATTATTAATTAGCTTATAAACTTGAAACTAAATTAAAAAAAATAATTAAACAATAAACAAAATATTAAAAGAAAAGAGAAATATCTAAGTTCTATATTAATTTTTATAAAAATTATAATAATTCAAAGATATAATAATAATATGAAAAAGTTATAAAAGAGTAAAGATCAAAGAGAGCAAAGAGAAAATATAAAATAATAAGAGAATAAATAATAAAGAGAGTTTTGAAATACTAATTTTCTGTACTTGTATAAAGCTTTTCAGAACTAAAATAATATAATTAATAATAATAACAAAGTTTCTTTTACTTGATTCTTCTTATGAATAAGAAATACCAAAATATTAAATTCAAAAATAACCAAAATTCAAAATAATATAAGTTAAAATACTTGATCAAAATTAATAAATTCAATAACAGTAACAGTATTTTATTTAATATATTATAATTCAAAGCTAATAATCCAATAATAATATTTTGTTTAGCACAATATAATTTAAAACTATTTGTACACAAGCTTTAATATATATAATTGAAAGTAAGAAAAATAAATATTATTTGAAAGAAGATTCATATTAAGATAGAATTTTATTTTTTATTTGTAATATATTGAGTTAAGACTCAAATAATATTTCTATTTATATATTTTTTGAAAGTACAAATTTCAATAAGAAAATTATTTAACAATAAAATAATTATTTAAAAGATTAAAATGAATATTAAAAATAAAAAGAGAATAAAATAAAAAGAGAATAAAATATTAAATAAAATATTGAATAAAGTATTAAATAAAAAATATAAAGAGTAAAATAAAAAATAAAATATTAAATAAAATATTAAGTTATTTTTGTTATAATTACTATTTTTCTAATATTTTTGAATTTTTACAATATTTTATAATTTAAAATAATTTATATTACTACCATAATAATAATTTAGTAATTTAATTAATTAATTAATAAAAAAATAATATTTTAAATAATGCATAATTTATTTAGTATTTAAAATTTTAGTTTTGAGTTTTTAAAAGTATTAAAAAAGTAAGAATAAAAAAATTATAAAAAAAGATTATATAGTCAATATGAAAAGTAATTACAATTATATTTTCACTAAAATTTATTAATATCTTAACAAGAAATTACTTAAATATCATAAATATTTGATATTATATTCTTTATGATGATAAAAACAAAATTTTCTAAGATTATAAAGCATGTTAATATAGTAATATTTTGCAGAATTACATGTCAAAGATAGTGAATTTGGAAGCTATTCTAGTTAAAAATTATTTATAAATATTTTTTATAAGTAGATATGAAAATAATTTTATAAAAATATATTTAAAGATATAAAAAATATATTTATAATTTAAAAAATTTTTAGTTGATATTTGTTGAATAAATGCCAGTAAAAAAAGACTTAATTTTGATAAATTTCATAATAAAATATAGTAAAATATAGTAAAATACAATAAAAATATTATTTATATTATATTTTATTATGAAATTTATCAAAATTAAACCTTTTTTTGACTGGTATTTATTCAATAAATATCAAATAAAATGTTTTTTTAAATTACAAATATATTTTCTATATCTTTAAATATATTTTTATAATATTATTTTCATACTTGTTTATAAAAATATTTTTAAATAATTTTTTATAGCACTTTAACCATGATAGTTCCTTAGCCTTTCACCTTTAGCACGTGATTCCACAAAATATTACTATGTTAACACGCTTTGTGATCTTAGAAAATTTTGTTTTCATCATTCTAAAGAATATAATACCAAATTTTCGTAAATTTTTAGCAATTTCTTATTAAGCTATAGGCGAAAAACATGTCTGCTATTACTTTTCGTGTTGACTGTATTATGAAATTTTGAGAATTATATAAATAAAAATTATAGTAAGATTAATATATAATATAAAATTTATAAATAGATTTATATATTTTTATTATAGTTATATTTTTAGAAAAAATTTTCAAGAAAATTGGAATAAAGCTAAATTTAATTAAAAAATTAAAAGAAAAATTATATTAAGTCATAAAAAAATAAAAGTAATTAAATTAATTATTAATTATAATTGCTTTATAAAATTTGAAGATTATAAAGAATTATTATTATTTAAAAAAAGTAAAAAAGTATTATTTATTAATAATTTAACTAGAAAAGAAATATATATGTTTATAAATATAAACTTTTTTAATTATTTATTGCTTTTATAATATTAATTAATTTTATATCTTTTGTGAAATATTATTGTTAAGTTTTTGATTAGTGTGAAGTTGACTCCTTCTCTAAAAAAAGAATCTATTACATTGTGACAAGTGCAATAACAGAAACAAGACAAAAAACATAAAGAAAAAGAAGAAGAAGAAGTAAAAATTAAAATAACTCCTTAGCTAGGATTAACAAGAAGATGAATCCTCTCATCCAAAACATACAGTAATCCTAGTGCAAATAAAGGACTTGCATATATAAATCATATAACTGTGTAATATCATAATAAAAAATAAAATAGTACTTCTTAATGTGTAAGAATAAGTTTATTGGAATTAGTAGTATTCTTAAGTTATGAATTCATGTAAAAATTGATTTTTTTAAAGACAATTATTAATTAATAAAATAATATTTCATATTCTTTGGCGATGATAACAAATTTTTTTTCTCGATTTTTATTTATGTTGATGATCTTTATCAGTGTTTTATTGGATTTATGCAATGGTTTATGGAAAATTGCTAACGCTAGAGATGTTATAATAAGATTTGCTTGATTTTACTTTCATTTTACTTTATACGTACAATACTAAGCTAAGCAATTTGACTTAAACCAATCCAAAAACTAGTTTGGATCCAAAGTAATTTGAAATAATTGCTCATTCTGAATAGCATTTTCTTTATATTAAGCTTGTATGCAGCAAGATTATTTCTTAGAGAAAAATAACCTGATTCATCTGTCAACTTGGGGTCATATGTTAGCAGACTTTCGTGACAATAACTTCAATGTAGAACTCATAATTGAGCGTTTGAAATATTTCTCAGCAGGTAGCAATTCCGTTTTGTCTAAATAAACCCGTGTCTTCTTCAAAGAGTTTTGCATGTAACTTTACTATGACTTACGGGTCGAGTCAATTCGTATTTAACTTATTTAAACACACAAAAGTCAAGAATATTTGCATTATCTGTATTTTATAAATTCAATGGACTTTTTACTAAGTAAACTTATTAGTAAAGAAGCTAAACCAAAATTTAATCCGTGAATATGATAAAATAGGCCTTGCTGGATCATGTTCACGAATTAAGTTTATTGAATTTATAAAATATAATCTATTGGTGAGTTTAGATGCACCATACGTATTCATGATGGAAGATTCACTAATTAGATTACACGCCCAATAATGATATTTATATTGTCTACTTTATGCATTAATCAAATTATGCATAGACGTAATTATTTCATATATGACGACTCTTTTTTGCTCATTTTTATTGAGTGGTAGTGGGGAGGAGGAGGATGTTAAAGGACAATATAATCTCGGTTGGTGTAATTAAAATGAAATCGGAACACAAAATATGAGAAAAAAGCATTTCGAGTGGTATTTGAAATTAGCAGAAGGTATATGTGGTATATTGTTACCGGGCCAGAGCTAATTTCACCGATATCACGATTTTTGGTAAGCCCAATCTCATTAATTCTATCCAAAATTCTATTTCAAACCCTATGTCGCATTACAATTGATCTCTACGCGGTGTTATATTTCAAATTCTATATACTTATCTCCCTCCGGTTTTATCAATGCTTAATTGTATCTTAAACAATAATGTACGTTATACATTAAGTTCTAGAATAATGTTAATTTAAAAGAATGTATATAAAGTTCTCAAGGGCATCAATAAAGGATGAGAATCAATTGCGTACAATTGCTCACCAAGTAATTTAGACTTGTAAAAATCGTTGTAATTGATTGTGGTTAGGACCTTTGATCCAGAAAAGGCATCGATTGGACATTGACATTGACATCGTTAACGGAATATTGATCGATTGAAGTGCTTTATTGGTGAGTAGTTTAAGGTTTTAGCTAGGAAAAAGCAACGATTGGAAGTTAATATTAAAGATCATATCGATAGAGAACCCCATCGCATAAAATATAGAACTCCAAACCACACCTTATCCAAAACCCGCACAATCCAACTTCTCTGAAACCCCTTTCGACCGTTATCTTGAACGATATCTGTAGATATCGACACAGGAGTTAGAAACTAACGAACATCATTAAATCTACTCACTCTCCCAACCCATTGTTGCAGGAAAATCGTCGATTACGCTCAATTACGATCTACCTGTGACAATATGTTAGAGGACTATGATCTTGGTTGTGCTCAACAGATAAGAAAAAAGCATTAGAGTGGTATTGAATCAGCAGATGGCGGAGATGCTAATGAACAATTTAATCTTGGTTGGTGTTATCAAACGGTATTGGGAAGGGATTCAAAAAGAATGTTTGAGTGATATTTGAAATCAACGAAAGGTGAGAAGTTGTTAATTTTTACCTCGTTACTAAAATCTAATGTAATTTACTTTGAATCACGTAATGATTTCAACACAACTCAAAATTCTCCCCATCGTTTAATTTCTTTTGTTCATGATCCCACTTGTGAATTGGTCCGTCCAACCGGGTTACCTTATAAATTCTTCCTGTTGGAAGATATTCAACATTGGTAAATCGCTCAAAAGGGATCTACTGGAAACGCGGATTGATGACCGTTAATTCTTTTGTTAGACCATCGATATCTTTATCCTCGTTAGACCATTCAACTTTATAAAGGTGATAGTGATAATTGATGCATACACGGCAGTAGTTCGATTCTTGACAAGAGGTGCATTTACTACAATAATGAATACCTATCACTATCGAGTATTCATTTGTAGCTGGGTTTTTAGTTATTCCATAATATTAAATAAAGCCATTCATGCATTTTAGAGAAGCCTGAATCTAATTTTGAAAAAGTTAATTAGATTGAAAAACAAAAAGCAAAATGCTTACACTTAAAAGGAGTTCATTTTACCTCGTTTATAAACTCGGATGTAATTTGCTTTGAATTGTGTGATGATTTCAACACAACTTCCATTCTCCCCGTCAAAAGGGATCCATTCGAATGAATAATATTTATCAATATCATTGCATTCATTTATTAGACTGTCGATATCTTTATTTCCATTAGACCATTCAACATAAATTCGTTTGTGATATAGAAAACATCCATAACAGTACTCATTTTCTTGAAAAATGGTACATTTACTACAATCATGAGTATTGTGAACTGAACGCTCATCGCAGGGACCCCATTGTTGACAACGATAACAGTTATTACGTGTGATCATTGTGAACTGAACACGCTTTGCAGTAGTGACCAAATTTACAATAGAAGCATTTACTACAATCATGAGTTTTAGATGACAACTTTGAGTTTATTAGTGATTATGGCAGTGTTTTATTTAAAAACGATGATTTATACGTATGTGGTGTGGAAGTCTTCGTTCACTTGTGTTTATGCATGAAAAATGACATAGGAATACTACAACATGCATTAACATTAAAAAGAACATAACGATAACTTTGAACGTAACAAACAGCCAAATTTTTATGTAACTTGCGGCAAACCAATCGGAAGTTCGATATCATCATAATTTTATTTCGCCGTTAATTTATGTAACATTAACGTTAACGTTGATCTGGTATAACAACGCGTAATCATATTAAAAATGTTGGATGACGTTTTCGGGTGGGGGAAGAATGAATATATTGGTGAATTATAATTTGCTTGTTCTCGTTACTTTCTAAAGACACGGATTTGTTCAAACGCTATTTTTTTGATCCTCTTTGCCGATTAAAATAGTAGTATGCATCCATTATAGATGTCGCATACGAGGTGTCTATCATGACTTCGTTCACCTGTGGCAACCTCGTACGTTATCATCCCGA
>CAJVPL010000184.1:0-37364 GCA_910591945.1 Ambispora gerdemannii
ATTGTCCAATAAAATAACAACTATCTAAAAATAACTATCCAATAAAATATAAATATGAAATTAACCAATAGAATATATAATAAAATATCATCCAATTAAATTTATGATATGAATTAACCAATAAAATAAGAACTAAATATTCATATTATGACAATATTAATGATAAAATTTATATAATATTAGTATGAGTGATATATAATTATTAAATAAATGAGCAATATATAGTCAAATCTTTCTATAATCACATTTATTTATAGTCACATTTCTCTATAATCACTTTATTTTACTTTTTCATTTACATATAAATATAGTAAAAAAAACTCCTATATAGTCATATTTTCTTTATAGTCATCAAATTGTGCTTTCCCAAGAATAATAACTATAGAGAAATTTAACTATATAATCATCAAGTGAACAAGTGAGTGAATACTATTATAATTGAACTCTTTATCATAATGTAATTATTCAATCAACATCTAATAATGGAAATTTTACAATTACTTGATCTCATCATAGTTGATGTACTTCAAGATTATCATGCAGTGCATTTTCTTCTATCATCAAGATAGACTCTTACTATTACTAATAAATATTATATCTATTTAATATGGGATAGTTTTATAGTAATATAGTACTGATATTCTATAACAACTTGATGATTGTTCAATAGTGTGTAATAAATACAAATAATAATAATATAGTTTTATGTAATTAATTTATTTGTTTATAAGATTTAATAAAAATAATCAAGTAATAGATATTTAATTTTATTTAAGTTATTAGTTGGATTAATTGCTATAACTTGCTTTTTTATAACTACAAGACCAGCTGTATTTATATTATCATTAGTTTGTAGTCTTTGCTGATGAAGATATTTATAAGATAGGTGATAATAACTGTATTCATGCAAAAGTATATAATATAAGTCTTTCTAAAATACGAGTTTCAATGGTATGTGATAAAGATTGTATTTATAATTTTACAAGTGAAGCTTTATAACTAATATAAATAATAATTTAACATATAATAAATTATTATAACAAGAAAGACAAGAAATTCAATAAAAATAAGATAATTAGAATAATCAGCAATCTGATTTATTCTTTATTATTGTCAAAACCAAAGATAAATTACAAAATGTCTAATTTTCTATATTAAATTATATTCATTTAAATACATGTTAAAGTAATATAAATTTATAAGATTTGTAATGATGTAAAGAACTAATAAAATAATAAAATTATAACATGCATAATGCCAAGAAATGATAAATATAATACAAATTAATCTAAGTATTACAATTAAAATTAGTGAAACATTGGCATTACATTAAATAAATTAGATGAATTAATAATTAAAATTAAATAAATTAATAATTAGAAATCAAGAACTAATAAAATATAATAACTAATAATTAATAAAAATTGTATAATAAATAAATAAAATAATTAGTAATTTATAATATTACTAGATATAAATAAAATATAATTAAAAATAAATAAATAAATAAATATTTATAAATAAAAATTGATTGAATATCACTTGGAATCTAATAATATCTCATATCAGGTGATCAAGAAAAAGAGTGAATAATAACAATATACTTGTAACAAAATTTATTAAAGTTATAATTAAATAAAGAAATTATTATTATAATTCATAAATTTGTTTTTAATTATATTATTATAATATGAATATTATAATCTTTATATTTTGACTTCAAGATTTTGAAAATACTTTATAGTTGTTTAGATTATAATATTAAAAAATATAATTATTATTAATCTTTAGTGATTTTGTTATCAATTTTTAGTAATTTTATTATTAATACTTTTAGTACTTAACACATTTAATTTAATAATTATAAAATATTATTAAAATATTATAAATATTTTTTTAAATATTATAAATATCTTTAAATATTTTGAAAATCAATTAAAATATATTATTACTAATTCAATATAATAAATATATAAATGAGAAACGCAATTATATTAAATCAGTTATAATGATATCTTGATTACATATTTAAATCAAAAATATTTTTTTTCTTTCTTTTTCTTTCTTATTATTTCTTATTTAGTTTATTATTATCTTAAATAGGATATATTAATTATGCAATTCTCTTGACATATTTATTATTTTCTATAATTATTCGATTTTTATTTTCAATTTTTACTATTAATATAATTAGCTTTTCATGTAATTTAAAAAAATTAATAATTTCATAGTAATAGCATAAATTTATAGTATCACGTGCTATACTATAACTATATTGCACATTACTATGTTATTATAATACAAAAACATGTATAAATACAAGTGCCAATAATTAATAAAATTCAAGTTCTCTTGTTTTTATTTGAAGTTTGCTTGGGTTAATTTAAGTTTCTTTGATTCAGTTTTAAGTTCATTTAGTTTAGTTATGTTAATTTAATTTATTTTTGAAGTTAGTAGTAGTTTTTGGTTAAGATTTCTTTTAGTTTAGTCTTAGTTTTATTATTTTTATCTCATTACAAATATCATTCAGTCATAAATTCAAAGTAAATTGCCATAAACACAGTTACTATTGCCATTTTGAAATACTTTATATGTAAAAGCTCAAAACAGTAACAATATAATAAAACATTATTAACATATTTAATAAACTAAAATTTTCAATATAGAAAAATAATTTCATTTTTACTATTATTTTTTTGATTTTCCAGTAATTCGTATAAACTGAATTTTAATACAATCAGATATTTTCAAATAATATAAAATGTTCAATAAACAAAATTATGGCCCACGTTAATCCTTCAATTTACAAAACCTCAAAAATACATGTTTCAAATTTCAAATCATAATCCACTATAAACTAACATAATCCAGTTCCCACGTATCTAATTATTTTTTGAAATAACAATAATGATGAATTGTTAACCAGGAGGTAACATAGTAGCATCTACACCTTCACCCTCCTCATCTTCTAATAAACCTTCTGATTCTGATCGATCATGAATTGGAGTACGTGGTAATGCCATCATACCGCTTCTGGCTGCTTCCAGTATACCAAACGGTTTTACTAATTTTAGAAAAGCATCTATTCTTATTGGTTTAGCTGATAATTCTATAACTACACTATGACTGGAAACATCCACTAATTTTCCACTAAATAATTTTGCCAAATCGCTAAGAGCATGAAGATGTGAATTTTTTTGTCTCAAAGCTGCAGATGGGGAAAGAGCTTCGTCAAATTTCGGCTTAATTGGATCAGACGCGTTATCCTATAGAGTAAAGGTTAAACTAAGAATTATTGCGTATAAAATTAAATTATTAATTTATATTTTACCTCTAAGTCAGCTTCTGGCATAAATTCATCATTATAAGTTTCGTGCTTTAAGGCTGCCAATTGTTCATGTAAAAATTCTGGTCCCAGTATTGAAACTTTTACCAATAGTAATTCGCGTTCTACTATTGTTGTTTCTGTATAGTCCAAAACGGCCCAAACAGGTACCTATAATAAAAAAATCTCAATATGCAAATATTTTTCTAATATTTATTAATATATTTATTTACCATATCTTCTAATTGTCTTCTAGCTTGTTCGATTACATCGTCTTGTCCTCGCAAAACAATAGTCATTCTACTTAAATCGGCTACTTCCGTACTCGCCACAACCAAAGAATCAATATTGAACCCACGAGCGGCTAGAATTCCACTCACACGACTCAAAACTCCGGGTTCATTCTGCACTAAACAATTCAAAATGTGTCTTTTTACCGGCATATGTGATGGCGCAGGAGTATTGTATATAATATTGGTGACAGCTTCCTCAGCAGATAGTGTCGGAGGTGCAATTTGAGGTAAGGGTGGAACCTTTTTCCGTGGGTGATTAGTTTTATAAATGATGGCAGCAGTTGAAGATTTAGTTGTAATGTAACGATTATGATTTAAGAATTTTGGTTTAGGTATTAATGTAGAATCGATGAGGACTTGAGGACGCGATAATAAAGAATTCGTAAGTTTGATCTGTTGTTTAGGTATAAATTAAATTTATGGACGAAAATTAAAGAGCTAAATAAATCAATAATGTTAAAAATTACAAAAATAAAATCGAGAATTTGTTCTTGATAACAAAAATGTTTTATTCGCCTCTTTATTTAGTGGTTTCCTTGATGTTCTCGGGGCAAATTCTATTTACCACGAAATTTCTTCATTAAAAGCTTAAGGATATAATAAGTTGTCAATTCATTTTATAATTGGACAAGAAACGTTATAAAAAACTGACGACTCATAAATATTTCATAGTTCCGAATTACATTCGAAGTTTACTATCTCTATACAAAATAACTTCAAACCTTCGCTTCGAATGCATATTGAACTATGACTATGTTTGAGCAAAATTATAAGAACGGTAGAAGCTTATACTGACCGATAAAAACCCATTTCCAAAACTTTTAGACAAATTTTTTGTTATATTCAAGTGCATTTTCGAATCATAAAAATTATTTGCTCGCTCTTGAAAAATTTTCGATTAGACGCAGCGCACATTAATGTTTATGTCGTGCACATTAAATCTTTATTAACGTCGACTTGGAATAATTTCATGATCTTCAAAATTTAACTGTAGAATTGAACGTGTTATAGTTTATTTATTTGAAATGAGCTTCGATACCCAAATGTGTTTCCAGTCAACTTCCTCTGATGAAATGGATTTTTATCTAGGAATCCAACATATTTTGAATTATTCATGTTAATTCTGGGCCTTGTTATAAAATTTAGAATGCTTATTATCAATCCGCATGATATTATTATTTCAGCTTATTCCGATAGTGCAGCAGTACTAGAAGGATTTGATGCTTCTGATTTTAATATTCAATACACGATCATTGAATTGATGAGCACGAAGTAATAATGGGCACAGCTCTTGATTTTATGATTAAAGTTCCGCTGCTTTCAATAATGAATTTTTGTGTCCTGTTATTGGATACTTTCGAATATTTGTTGAAAACTGCAAAATTTGAAATAATGTATGTATGCACAGTAAGACCTGATCACGTTTTTAAGAAACAACTGTCTTAGAAGTTCATTCACTAAGGTGGTGCAGCATCTTCAATATTAATTCAGTTGATCTGGATTTTGCGTCGATAATCCCATCACGAATAAATCAGTACATTCATCAAAATTCCAAATGTGTGTGACCCATGGAAATATGGTGTAATAGAAAATTTGCTCTTATGAAAGGTGTCCATTTGCTGATGTAGGAATTACTGCAAAAAATCAAGTTTTAATATTAGAAGATTCATTACTAAATAATACACACAGTTTATCAGTACAAATTTTTTTCGGAAAACCAACAAATCTATCGTTATGTACTATTAAATACTAGTTTTAAAAAGCATTTAACTACGAGAAGAAATCAATATATCGGGTCTTTCGACCTTCTTAATTACAATTGGAGATCGTACTGTTGCTCATGATCAAATGGTTAGTTTGCAAATTCCTATCTCTGATGTGGCCGTTACTGTTTCTTCTGTATTGATAACCAGTGAACTTATGGCTATGGGAAACAGCCTATAGCTTTGGTATATTCTCAGCAGCATCTTCTCGTATGGCATTTGCTGAAACTATCACAAATATCGCTGCCGTATGCATACAAGATATATCTCAAATTAGATCAAGCACTAATGAAGCCCGAAGTGGCAATATTACGAAAACAGGAAAAGTGATTTCAAAGGGATAGCGGGCTTGGGCCAAATCAATATTACTGCACAAGATGAATATCCGTGATGATATTTTGTACTGTTGGATGTCAATTTTTTTTAGCTAAAGTAACTAATATCAGTCGATAATACCGTTTAAATATAACAACGAGTGAAAAATATTATCACTGTGGAAATATTGAAAATAACCAATAGCAGTCGCACCTGGTAAGGCAGAACAGAATTTAGTTAATACGTATAGCTTAAAATCACCAGATCTTGTATGGAAAAATGATCTCCAAATGGAAGATGTTACACCCATAGCGTGTTATTCTTATGAAGACAAATTTGTGGTATCCACCAGATGCTGGGAAACAATGGACTTTAGTTTAAAGCAGTGTTGTCACTTGGCCATTTGGCTGAAGTTGGCCATGGCCAAGGAAATTTTTTGGTCGCAGCCAAATGCCAACACTGGTTTAGAGATCGGTTGGGTAATTTGTAATATCATTAATAGCTAATTTTACTTGTTGTCATGTTCATGCTTATATAAAATACAAGTCCGCATATGTGCTACGTTGCAATATAATTAAAACTTCAGACCAAGTAAATCATCAATTGCAGTTCCTATTTTATTTTAAATTAGTGAGTATAATTATTTTATGTAAAAATTCACTACTAGTAAATATTAAATTCAGTCAAACCTTTTCTGGTTGATGAGTTGTTAGGAGCAACTGTATTATCTGTATTCAAAGTAGATGTCAGTACAATCTCATTTGCTGGAGGATCCGGTTCCTCAAGATCAATTAACCATGATTCGGAAGAATTTCTATATAAATATTACATATGACCGTTAAGACTTTAAAGATGAGCGAAAGAAAGGATTAAATATTTTTTCATATTATTTTCTTACTCTATTTTTGGTTGAGATAATGTTACGGTATCTTCTTCTTGTTCAAAAATCCCTTTGGAGATATCTTCATATCTTTTCAATACAGTATTTATTGTATCATTCAATAATAGAAGCCGATCTAAAAAAAAATTAAATATCTATTAATATCTTTTTTTTTTTGAAAAATGCGAATCTTTTGATCTTACCAATGCTCTCTGAATCATCCTCTTCTGAAATGAGTCGCTGAATTTTTGGTTGTACAGCTTTACAAGATTGTGCTAGTTCCTGTTAATTAATAGAAATCAATAACTACTGTTGTTATATTAGAAATGAACTTTCGTATATATAAAATTTAATAACCTCATATACATCTCCGCCAATTTGTTCACCCGGTTTAACATTATTCAGCAAATCATTCAGGAGCACAGATTTTCGTTGTATGCGTTCTAATTCTTCGTCTGCTTGTTTCTGGTAGTCTGGTCGGGTTTCCGGGTCCTATATTTATTTAAAAGGAAGGGTTAATTGAATAATTTTTAATACAAAAAAAAAAAGGCAAAAAATGTGAATATCTACATACATAGCCAGCCATAATTTTCATCAACTCCTGAGCCTCTACAAGATCCGAAGGAGTACCTCTACGAATTAATTCTTGTAATTTCTGATTTTTTATACACACACAAAATCAAGTAAGCCAGAGTAAGAGTAGCAAATTCCCGACAAGTAATGAATTATCTAAACAACAAAAGTTTCAAATATGACACAATATTTGTGTAGTAATATTTTAAAGAAATATATATAATCACTAGCTTACCGCAGCTTTTACAATACGATCTTCCTCCTCTAGTTCATCCTTTGATTTTAATGTCTAATAATTCAATTTAATATAAAAATTACATTTTCCCGTAATAGAAGTAGAAATAAAAAAATCCCTACTTGAGCAGGATTTAAGACCGCAACAGACTCCGTATCAACTTCAGGAAAAATATATCCTAAAAATACAATTAAGATCAACAACACATTAAAAAGTAATAATAATAATCTTTACTATATAACTTATTTTACCTTTGAAGGTGAGCAAACGATGCATATCACTAATATGTACAAAATCTTCCTTATGACGAGATGTAGAACATAGCGTCGATCTCCACTCTTGAATATATTCTAATATTCGAAGCTGAACAGGATTAGGTACTATCTGTATAAAGATCAAAAGAAATATTGTTTAACCCGCTGTCTAAATAGTTAAGAACAAAAAATAAATCGACTTACAGGGGGCTTTTCAGGAAATTTCCGGACTAATTCATTCAAAAAATCCTTCGTGGCTACTTGTAAATGGAAGGGATAGCCACAATTCTTTACGCATATATCCAAAAGCTATATATTATTTTAATAAAAAAAAAATAAATTGATATATCTTTACGCATTCGCATGAAATAGTCCGCACGAAATGAATTATCATACCGTTAAAGCAAGCAACGAGACAATTTGATTTCTATGATTAATTAATCTTGCAATGTGAAATGCTGCATCTCGCGGACTAAAAAAAGAATTAGTAAGAAAATTCCATAGAATCACACGCTAAGCAATTAAATAACGTACTAATTTTGTTTCTTTTGATTAATTAAATCAGCAATTTCTAAATTTAAGGCCAAATCAGGTTCATTTAAAGCCGGATTGCAAGCCCTCTCTTAAAAGAGTGTTGGCGTTTTCGTAGAAAAGAAATTCCAAACTTTAAAACATAAATTTGATGAAATTTTGGTTTATTTCTAAAAAAATTAGAAATATACCTATAAAATTCTGAATTATCGAATGTGCCATTTTTTCAAGAATAAAGCCAAAGTGGCAAGTTTGCTCTCTATATAACGATAATAAGATTTTGTGACACTGAATTATTGTGCCACGTAAAATTTAGCTATTTTGAGAAAAAAGTACTGTATATTTATTTAAAAAAAGAGCCATTAAGATTATCTACAATAGATTTTTCTAATTTGAAATCCTGAAAAAAAGCCCTACTACGCAAGAATAAAAAATAATTTGAGAAATTAATGATAATAGTTGTAAGGTTCTTTTCAGTGTTCTCACATAAACACACATAAAAATGAAATGTTTAGTTTACGAATCAATTGATGATTGTGTGAGAGATTCTTTGTTTAATTCCATTTATAGGAAATAACGATGCAATGCGTTGTTGTGCTTCATATAAATCTTGTCAGAATGACACTGAACGAAGACAACAACGACGCCAGAAGCTGAGAGATCAGCTTCGCCATGATTATTTTCCAGATATATTGCATTAAAATTCAAGGAAAAACAGATTTAATAAATTCGGCCGATTTTTTCCGTCAATCCTGAATAATTGGGAACATGCGGAATGTCGACGCCGAAATCCTAATTAAAATTTGGTTAATAAATAAAATCAATAATAAATCATTAAATAAATTTTACATTTTACTTACCGTTAAGAAAAGATTATTATAGAATCAATCAATCAATCAATATCCAATAAACTCGGCAAAGTGATGATCCATTTTTTATAAAAAAATTACTTGCACAAATATGTAATATATAAATTATTCATCCAATGAGATTCTTAAAATCCTGGACATTAACGACATTAACATCTCTCGCGCGTGCTTTCACTCGAAGGTTCCTATCGTTTGTCAAAAGAACCACTCTTTCATTTTGATTTCCATTGTTTTGATTGCCAGTATCGGGATGATTCTTTGCGTGCCACAAACAAATTCCTAAAATAATGTCGTCAAGATTTTTCTTTTTGTCTTCTCCATATCCGAAATCGAATTCCTCATTGAAACTAATATCGGATATGTAATTTCCTTTACTTGTCTGAACTTTTAATTTTATTTCCCTGGTCCCACTTGACATTGCTTGTTTTAAATAGTTGAGCGCTTCGGTAGCCGAATTTCCAAGCGGAGGCGGATTCAAAGTTAATCCAGCCAACTCAGTAATAACTGTAATAAACAAATATATATATATATTAATTAAGTAGTACGATAAATACCTCGATTATTAATTGATACATTGATATTCACCAGCCATTGGCACAACCACATTCCATTTTTCGGACTTTATAATTTTTTTGACAGAGTACAAATCGCCCACTAAACAATTTGTGTCAACGATGAATGTAGTATATCCTGGTAAAATTTTGGAAGCTGATTTCGGTGACTTCTTGATCGGAATTAACTCTGTCTTTTTTTCATTCACGTGTGATTTTTTCGGAGTTACACGAGAATCAATTAGAGCAGCAGTCTTCATTTCTAGATTTGCTCTGCGTGCCTGATATTATGACAAAAAGTAAGAATTGCGTCAATTATATAAATCTTCAATATGAAAGTCTTTATTACCTTCAATTCCTTAATATTTTCATCTTCTTCTTGATCACTTAATTCCTTTTGGATCACATTTTCTACCTCTTCGGCCCAATCAGACTTAGACTGGCTAAGCTCGTTTTCAAAAAGCAATTCTGACTTTATTTTGGTGTCTTTTACATCCTCGTCTAGTTCGGGCAAAGAAGAGAAGGAGTCAAGTTTTTCATCAAATTCGAGCCCATTTATTTTCTATAATTCAAAGAGATCGAATAAATAAGTTGAAAAATTATCAATTTTATAATTATGACTTCAATTTACCTTTGCTAACAATATTCCCAACTCAAATATTCTTGCTCTCCTTCTCACTTTAGCATCCGGGTCCAATTTCAGGGAATACGTTGGAGCAATATAATCATTGAGTTTTTCAGCATTAAAATTAGATGTCAACAAATCAATTTCTTCTTTAAAGTAATTATTTGGATGAATTTGTCGTAACCAACAGATTCCACGCAATTCCCAATCTTCAGCTAGGGGAGGCGGAAAAATGCTTCCATTTGATGAAATTATCTCTTCTTTTGTAAAGGCAGAGACTTGCCGTGTTATTTTGGTTAAAAAATTTGCAATTGTTTCCCAAAAACGGGGACAAATTGCTTTTCCGGATAACTTTTCCCATATACTCGATTGAAATTCTGCGGCGAAATTATCAAAGGCGCAACTTGCCACCATCCACATTAATACGACTTCACAATAAAGAAGCCACCCTTCAGTAATATCGTGCCCTTCAGAATTGACCTCATCACTTAGATAATTACCCATAAATTGCCTCATAAGCTCAAAAGTAATATTTACTCCATTAGTGAATGCAATATCAGAATCGAGAATCTTCACATTGTCTTCTCGGTCATTTATAGAAGCCTCGATTGCTTTAATAAGGGAAGAACCTTCATTGTTGCCATAACAATATATACTCGATAGATTTATTACGGCCAATTGCAAGCATAGCTCCAAAAAATATTGGTTTTCGACCTTATCAATCTTTTGCAAATAATTAATATTGGATGTTTTATGTACGAAAATACGTAAAGTCTCATTGAAATTCTCGAGACCGATTTTTGTAAAAAGCATTCCGTGCAATCGGACAAAGAGAGATTGGATATCTTGATTCGAAATGAGCTTGGTAGCCTTCGATGTACTACAAGTCGAGTTACTTTCACGTTTGTGTAGATATCCGCGACGAGTTTTTTGTTTAGTATCGTTGACGTTTGGTATAAAAAGTTGTCGATTGGCCTCAAAAAATGGAATTGCAGATTCACGTGCAATAATAAATGGAGTTTTAACAAGAAGACTACATATGTAAACAAAAGAAACAATTATTAAAAATAAACATCTAAGTTATAAACGATCAAAAGCAAAAGAAAATTGTCGGATACCTGCGGCAAAAATAATATAACTTTTGCATCTCGTCATTAGAAGCCAATATCGCTAAATGGTGATAGAATTTACCTATATAATGATACAATATATTCATTAAATAAAATATTGTTAAAAAAGGGATTAAATAAATTATTTGAGATTATACCATTTGAAGGATTGAGTGTAATCCCTAATTTATACCAATTTGATGCATTCATGGCCCATTCATGTTTTTTATCTTCGTGATCATTTAAGCTATAAGTCCACCTGTATCGAGCAAGATCACCTAAACAACTGATGCAACGAAACCATTTTGGAAGTTGGCTATTCTCGGGCGGAATCTCATTGGATTTAGTTTTTTGAATACTGTTTTTCAATAATTCTATATAGAAAGTTTCGGACTCATTCAAGAATTTACCGAACTGCTTAAGAACAATTGAATTAGTGTAAGAGCGGTGTCCTGTGGAAGCACGTTCTATCGAGAGTGCATTCCTAAATTCTTCGATCAGGGTGTAAAAAGCGTATTTCCAACATTTGGACTCAAAGTCTTGTTTCATTGCAACATTCTTGTCAATTTGCGTAAACTCTATGTATTTCTGAGCCAAACTATTAGAGTAAATTAGTAAGTAGTTCGAAATTAATAAATTGAGATTATTTATAAACATACCGTAAATGAAAGGACATTCTTTCTTCCCAATATTCCTCACTAACGAGATATTGCCTAGAAGCAATTTTCGGTACATCGTCAATGGCATTATTACTATTGATCTGACTTGAAAGATCAAAAAGTTGCTTTTCCATTAACGCAATCTCCTTAGCAAGATTTTTTAACACCTTTGCATCACGTTCTTCTTTGTTTATGGCACCTTTACCAATTTCATTATTCTTGAGGGCAACTGAAACGGCATCATGGGCACTTTTGGTTCGCGCGTGTGTACGAGAAGGCTTAGCGATATCACGTTGAGCTTGTTTCTTTGAATCGCTTTCTTCATCGCTATAAGGATTATAAAGTTTTTTTCCATTTGTCACAGACCCGAAATGAGTGCTAGCGCGACGAGTATGAGTATAATTAACAGTTTCATTCTTATATGACGCGTTATTCAAAGTTGGCTTTTGACTTTCGTGTCCAATGCTAGCTTTTGGCACCAAAATGATAGGGTCCCTACGATGATCGAATAAGGGACGAGTAGGTGGCGGTGCATTTCGTTGAAATTCATCAGTGTCATTTAATTTTGTCATTTTGGCTTGAATTCCATCCTGAGGTGTCCAAAGTTTTCGAGGTGTTGTTTGTTCCAATAAAGAACTTTTGATTTCTTCAGGAATTGAGCGTTCTGGCCTGCGAAATTTCTTTTTACCGTGGCTGCTTTTGACAATTTCGACTTGCATAGTAAGAAAATAGTTTTGTGTAAGATAGGAATTAATCTGTGCCAGGTTTTGTTGATCTCGGAAAATATTAATTAACATTAGAAGATTGGTTTTAGGATTAGGGTTAGTGTTAGGATTAGGATTAGGACTGAAATACAAATTGTATATAAAATTACCTCACCGACGTTTCTAATTAGTACTCCAAGCTAAATTTAGGCACCTGTTTCTCGTATTTTTCGTTCTTATTGGATGCTGGTCCATGATCGACAAAACCTGGCACAAATTTCTGATGTGAACACTGACGTCACGATTTATATGTATAGTCTCTGCAATTTGTTAACATGAGCAACATGAGTAACATCGCTCCTACAACCACAACTAATAATAACGCGCAAAAAACCACCTTGGAAAAAAATGACAAAAGCAAAGCTCCACCACCAGTGAGCATTAACTCGTTTATTTTTATTTGGCATAATACCAAAATGGGTTTCGGATTTTTTTTTGCCAATTTTAACCCTGAAAAGAAATGTGAATGAAATAAATGTTAATAGGAAAAAGAAAAATCAAAATATCGATATTCTTCTGAAATTCAACAAATGATGTTTGTTTTTGGAGAAGTGTCCGAGCCAAATCCCGAAACTGTTATGCTCGTAGAAGATATTGTGAGGTCACAAGTTATTGAGATTGTATGGCGCATGTTTTTGTTTAAGTGAATATACTTTAATATATCTGAGATTGACCACAATCATTTGAAAAAAATCAGATAATCCAAGCGGCCGCACAAGCTGCAAAACGTGGATCAAGATACATGAGTGCAGAAGATTTAATCTTTTTAATAAGACATGATCGTGCAAAAGTTAATCGATTACGTACTTA
Organism: Ambispora gerdemannii; assembly: GCA_910591945.1. Taxonomy (NCBI): domain Eukaryota; kingdom Fungi; phylum Glomeromycota; class Glomeromycetes; order Archaeosporales; family Ambisporaceae; genus Ambispora; species Ambispora gerdemannii. The sequence continues at coordinate 13,557 of CAJVPL010000184.1, forward strand.
TCTTAGTTGGAAAGACGTCAGAAAGAATACCAAAGATTCTGGTGGTCAGGATGCAGCTGAAGAAATCCTTGAGGAACCCAATGCAGGTATTCTTAATAATAATCAATAAAATAAAAAATATGTCTTCGTGTTGTTTTTTTTGTTGGGAATATGAGAATGCTTTAATCTATTATAACCTTAATCTATTATAACCTTTTTTTATTATCATATAGATAAATTAGCAAAGGCACGCAAAATGAAAGTGAAATTATCATGGGAATTAGTAAACTCTTTCTCTGAATTTTTGAATGCAAATTCCGATGAAGAAGATGATGAAGAACTAGAGGCGTATAATGACTCTATACAACGATTAAAAGTATGGTCGTTTATTTTAATTATTTAAATTTTTTCTGTAAATTATTATATTAATATTATGCCGAAATCATAAAACAGGACGCTGACGAAATTACGCGAGCAATGACGCGCGAAGAATATGTTCACTACTCGGAATGTCGTCAAGCCTCATTTACTTATCGAAAGGCAAAAAGATTTAGAGAATGGGCAAACATGTCTGCATATATTGACATGAGACCAAACGATGATATTATCGATATTCTTGGATTCTTGACTTTTGAGATGGTTAGCGTTTTGACCGAAAATGCTTTACGTGTAAAACAAGATTTGGATACCAAAGAAGAAAACAAATCATATCCAAAGAGTCTTAAACGTTCACGCGTTGTAGCAGATCTAGATGATGAGGATAGGCCGGATTCTTTTCTATTTGCGCCGCCTCCTTCACCTCAGACTCCCTTACAGCCAGCTCATATCCATGAAGGCTTCCGAAGATTACAACGTTCTCCACAACCCATCAAAAATTTTCGAGGTGGACTTGTTCGCACAAAAGTTTCCTTAATTTAAAATTTGATAACAATACAAACCATCAAATTGTTTCATAATGATTTAAGCTGAAGGCTTTTAATATTGATGTCAATACATCTTTAATACTCTTTGATTTATATTTTCTGTTATCACACTGCAATTTTTTAATGTTTTTAATATGTTCGGTGTATCAATTTTAGCTTTCTGGCTTGCAATTTTATTAGACCAAAAAGTGTGAAATTATTTTTTGCTAATTGGCATTATTGCAATGGTTTTTTTACTATGAAAATTCTTTGTCTTTGGAATTTGTCAGCTTCAAAGTTTCCTTATTATGTTGCTTTTATTGTTAAAAATTAATCATCGTATCGCCGCTTTGGCAGTGGCTGTTGCTGCTGCTGTTTTTGGACCTTGGTCTTACTCTTATCTTCGAATAAATAGTTTTTGTCCTACACAGTTTAACTTCGTGTGTTTAAAACTGACAACCTTTAGAGCTTCATTCTTCGCACAAACACATTCTAAGCAACAATTACCGGCTTTCGAGCAGCCAAAAGGGAAAAGAATGGTTTGGACTTATCCAGAGGTACGTAGAGATGAGACCGTGGTTGAGGATTTGCATGGAGTTCGTGTTGCGGACCCATATCGTTGGTTAGAAGAACCAGATTCAGATGAAACAAAGGTCTTTATTTGATTTAATTGGAATTTAAAGAGTATTTTAGTCGACTTTATCTCACATTAAATTGCTTAATAGGCATTTATAGAGGCTCAGAATGCTGTCACTAATAAACTTCTAGATACTTATGAGTATCGAGAAAAGTTTCGCGAAAGGTAAGGCTTGAATATTTTTTGACATTTTCCATAAATCAAAATCACTACTTACTTTAATTAATTATAGTCTGACCACAATGTATAATTATGAAAGATATGGATGTCCTTTTAAGAGAGGAGAATTCTATTATTACTTTTATAATACTGGATTACTACCTCAAAAGTAAGATTTACATTGAAATAGGACATTGTTTTTTGTCTAATAAATCTTTTAAATTACAGTATTCTTTATCAGCAATCATCATTGACCGCTGAACCTAAAGTGTTTTTTGATGTGAGTATATTTTGATGTTTGAATTATGCTTTTTGGCTATATGTAAATAATTTTATTTTTTTCTGTAGCCTAATACTATTGAAGCTGATGGAACTGCTTCATTGTCGACATACATTTTCTCAAAATCGGGCAAATATTTTGCTTATGGTATCTCGAAATCGGGTAAGTTTTATACTTGTTAATTTATAAGTTTTTTTTTTACTTTGTAACGATAAATCTTAACGTTAAAAAAAAAAGGAAGTGACTGGGTAACAGTCTATGTTAAGCCGACAACTGGTTACGAACAAGGAGAACATTTAGATGATCGAATAGAATGGGTCAAGTTCTCCGGTCTAAGCTTTACTCACGACGATGCTGGATTCTTTTATAGTGTTTGATATTATTATTTCTCGTAATATGCAAATGATCGGAATTTATGTTGCAGCAATCTATTGAAATCTTTATATAAATTTATGTCTTCTCAGAGATATCCTAAGCTTGAAGAGGAAAAGACAATGGATAAAGGAACAGAAACCAGTTCTAATCTCAACTCGAAGGTATATTTACATTGATTAAGCCACGTTTAATATATGATTCACAAAGATTTGATCTTTTGTATCGTGCAATCGTTCTTAAGGGAAAGCAACTCATAATTTCTAGTTATATTATCATCGACTTGGTACTTCTCAAGCCGACGATATTCTTATACTCGAAGTTCCGGAAAATCCTGAATTTAACTTTGATGCTCGTGTATCAGTAGATGGTAGATTTGTATTGGTCCTTGTGAATAAGGATTGCGGTCATGTTAATAAACTTTGGATAGCTGATTTAGAAAAATCTGAAGGAAAAGTTAAAGGTAAGGGTTTCTTAGTACTTTAATAGTTTCGTGCGTTTAATTTATGATTTTTTTATTTAAGATAAATTGGAATTTGAAAAGATTGTGGATGTTTTTGAAGCTGAATATGATTAGTGAGTTTGGCTTTGTCCCATTTGAAAATTATAAGTTAAATTTTTATTAATTCGATTATTTGTATTGTTTTTTTAGTATAACAAATAATGGGACAATAATCTATTTCATGACAAATCTGGATTCTCCCAGATGGAGAATTGTTAAATATGATCTAGCCAATCCTGAAAAAGTATGCATAATTATATTCAATAAGTTTCTTATATGCAATTTATATTACTTATTAGTAATCTGAATTGATTAATAGGGATTTACAGATTTAATACCTCAACATCCTATCGATGTCTTGTCGGTTGCTTGTGTTGTACATGAAACTAAACTTATTACAGTATACATGCACGATGTCAAAGACCAAATATCTATTCACGATTTAACTACGGGACAGAAGATTAAAGATGTTGATCTTCCAATTGGATCAGTTGATTCTTTAGCTGGTCAAAAGGAAGATACTGAATTCTTCTTTAAATTTTCCGGATTTTTGAATCCTGGTATTATTTATCGTTACAACTTCCTCGACAATTCGATGACTGTTTTCAGAACGACAAAAGTTCAAGGACTTCAAAGTGAAAATTTAGAGGCAAAACAAGTTTTCATTGAAAGTAAAGATTCTACGAAAATACCTGCATTTCTAGTTTTTAGAAAGGTAAAAATTGCGATAATTTATTTTTGGAAGCCATCATTTTTTTCTTTACGTGTATTCAAATTTTTTGTTATTCAGGATCTTGCACTCGATGGAGAACATCCTACGTTGTTATATGGATACGGAGGCTTTAGTTCCAGTTTGACGCCAATGTTCAGTCCGACTATGCTTAATTTTATACAACATTATAATGGTATATTATCTATGGCTAATTTACGTGGCGGATGTGAATATGGGGAAGAATGGCATTTAGCTGGTATTTTGGAAAAGAAACAAAATGTTTTTGATGATTTTCAGGTAATTAATTATTCAATATTTATTTCTTGATATTGATTAATATAATATATAATAACAATTATAAATATATATTTATATAGGCAGTAGCTAAATGGTTAATTGCTAATAAATACACTAGAGCCGAAAAACTAGCAATAAACGGTGCCTCCAATGGTGGTACACTAGTTGGTGTATCTATTAATCAGGTTAACTTTATAAGTGACTTAGAAAATTTATTTATATTCTTACAATTATCTAAATTTACAGGCACCTGAACTTTTTGGGGCTGCGGTGGCTGATGTTGGTGTGCTGGATATGTTAAGATTTCATAAATTCACCATTGGTCACTATTGGCGAAGCGATTACGGTGATCCTGACAAAAAGGAAGACTTTGAATATATTTACAAGTATGCTTTATTGTTCATTTTGCTATACTAGATAATCTGCTTCTTAATCTATTTTAACTACTTTTCTGTAGGTATTCACCATTGCATAATGTCCAGTCTGCTAAACCATATCCTTCAGTATTATTGACAACCTCAGATCATGATGACAGAGTGTAAGCATTTTTTTCTCTTTTATTTCGCTTCATTGTAGTAATTTTAGCTCGCTCTAATGATTTTTTCAATCTATAGTGTACCATTGCATTCTTTTAAATATATTTCCCAATTGCAACATGTCGCCAGAAATAATCCTAATCCATTGATGATTAGGATTGATAAAAAAGTAAGAACCATATATATTTCATTATGTCAATTTAATTTGTTATTAAAAAGTAAAGCTTATATTTTAGGCCGGGCATGGATCAGGCAAGCCGATACAGAAGCGAGTTCGTATTATTGTTATTTTTTAATCTAAATTATTTGATCTATTGATTTATAATTTTTAATAATTATAATCTTTAGATTGACGAAGCGACTGATAAGTACTCGTTTATTGCTTTGGCTACGGGAGCCAAATGGATAGATTAATAGTTAGGTCTCCCTTTTATTCATACAACAATAATAACATATCAATTGTTTTGCACCTTGATCCTGATTTGAAATTTGCAATATATAAATAAATGATAATAGGTTTTTTTGCACTAGAATTTAGCTTATGTTTGTATGATCGTATGAACCTTGAATTTAGTCCCGCTTTTAGATGTAATTTAGTCGTAATTTGGTAGTAGACTTGCAGATAACGAATTTAATACTGGCCGATTTTCAATTGTAGAACTTTTTACTAAAAATTATTTCTCGTAATGGAACCAAATTCGAACTCTTTACCTCCGCGTGTTCCTCTTGGTGTTTTTTGTTCAAGTGAAGGCCCTGACCTTCGTACCCTCGGTGTACAAGCCAAAGAGAGAGGACAAGATTTTTTGGTAGTGCCAATAACTCGGCCGCAATTTAAACGCTTCTTGTTCGACGAGCAAGTAGACTTTTCTTTAAACAAAGAATTGCAAAGAACAATGGAAAGCTGGAGAGAAGGACAATCATTTTCCCTTGATGATTTATTTTTAAAAAGCGTTGGTTAGTTGGTTTTCTCGAGAACTGTTTGAATTTCAAATCGAAAAATACTCACATAGCATGAAAACTTAGAATTCGCTGACATGGCAGTAGGAAAAGTTTCGGAATGGATAGATTTGGATTCGCCCAACGCTCAAATACGAATAAATTCTGAAATAGTTCGTATTACTGTATAAGATCAAACTTTATGCATACCTCTTTAACGGTATGTGTGTGTGTGTTTATCTAGGCTATGAAACAAGAAATTGCTTGGGCGACACATTTGGGCCTTTCAGCTGTGCTCTTACCGTTTCCGCACGATTCTGCATTTAATTATGCTAGGAGTGTTCATTCTATCTTGGGAGTATTGGCATATACGCACGTGTGTTTTTGCAATTTTTATTCTCTTTTATCACGACGTGTCTCATTCACTTTTTTCGCGTCTAGCATATTGATTATGACGTTAGTTGAATTCATCAGGTTTGGTTACAAATCCCATTGATCTTACAAGAGCAAATAACGGAAACTAAAGAGACTGTCACCTGGGAACGATGGAATCAATTTCGCACCCTTTGTGAACATCATGCTAAATTATCTATAGGTAAGCGTATTTATGTATTATTAATATTATTAAATCTAATAAACTTAAATATTTGAATATCTCGAGTTCAGCTTTGGAGCTTACCACTGATCTTCCCGATAATTACATTCTTGAACGTTGGTTCGGTGAGCCAATCAAAGCCGTCATCGTCCCAACTAATATATTTCTGACAAACGCTAAAGGTTATCCGGTGCTTAGCAAAAAGCATCAGGCTTTTGTTCGCAGGCTCATGAGAGTATGAGAATTTAATTATGATATTTTGTAATGATCATATGAAGTAATTAAGTTTATTGAAAACGGATAGATTAGAGCAAATTTCATCATTTCTGACACTGAAAATCGAAAAAACACTACTATCGGTGGTACGTCTACCTATCAAGAATACTTGCGTCATTTAAACAGAACCATGCCAGAATTAAGTGAGGTAGAAAGATTTGCCACTGGCTACCAAGATTATTTGCAATCACCTTTACAGGTAAATATATTAGCAATATGTAATTAATATAGTTATACAACTAATTTAATTTTAATCTTTAGCCATTAATGGATAATCTTGAATCTTCAACTTATGAAACATTTGAAAAAGATCCGATAAAATACTCACAATATGAAAAGGTATGATATTAGGTAAAAAAAAGTTCAATAATCAGTTTCTTTGGACTTTTGGAAACACGTTATTTTCTATCAAATCCGATGGATGCAGTCATGATTTTGCAAATTTCGGACTCTCCTTGGGCCTTGACAATACGAGGCGAAAGACGGATCAAACTGAACGATTTATATTTGGCACCGATTAATTTATTTTGAGCATAGGCGGTATATCACGCTCTACTCGACCGTGTGCAACCAAATTCGCAGGAAACTACGTGGGTATTCCGAATATGTTATTTTTAAAACCTGAAAAGTATATAATGATATCTTTTTGTGGCCTCTTTTTGAAGCGTAATAATGGTCGTTGGAGCTGGGCGTGGTCCTCTTGTCACACGATGCTTGGCAGCGGCGGAAAAAGCCAACCGGCCAATAAAAGTATATGCTATTGAAAAGAACCCAAATGCCTTTGTCACGTATGTTTTACATGTTATATATTTACTATTTACATGAATGCAAGATATTAATTGATTTATCGACTGTTTTAAATAGGCTGCAAAACATGAAGGCCGAAGTGTGGGGAGATAAAGTTACCATAGCATTTTCGGACATGCGAAGATGGAATGCCCCAGAAAAAGTATTATTATATATCGAAGGAACTTTATCGTTGCTAAAATATTATGGTTAATGTAGATACCTTTTTTACTGGCAATAGGCTGATATTATAGTTAGTGAACTTTTAGGTTCGTTCGGCGATAATGAATTATCACCAGAATGTTTGGATGGAGCACAGAAATTTCTCAAAAGTAAGGAGATCGAAAGTTTCTTGATATATTATTATTTTATGTATTAACATAATTGTTTTTCTAGAGGACGGAATATCGATTCCAGCTAATTATATAACCTATATTGCTCCTTTATCTTCATCCAAATTACATAGTGAGGCTGCTGCTTATAAAGATTTAGCGCACTTTGAGACACCCTATGTTGTGATGTTTCAAGCTGTCACCCAATTGGCAGATCCACAAAGTGTTTGGGAATTCGAACACCCAAATAAAAAATTAGATGTTGATGATGAAGGTAAGTGTATATTGTTAAATAAATAATAGTGTTTTGTTCACTTATTTTTGGTATTTGATATATTAGGAAATACTCTTACGAATTTTCATAATACGCGATATTCGAAAAACACTTTCACAATATCTGAAAGCGCGATTCTACATGGAATTGCGGGATTTTTTGAGTCTGTGCTATACAAGAACATTACTATAAGTATCCATCCGAAAACACATTCAGAGGGAATGTTTAGTTGGTTTCCAATTTACTTTCCTTTAAAGGTTTGTGTTCTTTATTGAATTTTATATACGCTCAATTAATTCTTGACCATGGTATTTGTAAAGTACTAATAATTTTGACTTCTTTTAGACGCCCATCTTTCTACCAGGCAATTCGAAATTAAATGTTCACTTTTGGCGGTTGACAGATTCGCGTAAAGTGTGGTATGAATGGTGTGTGGAGCATAATCTTCAAATTGGTGCGAAAAGTATTTCTTTAGGAACTTCTGTTCTACATAATGTTGGTGGAAGATCTAGTTGGATTGGATTATAGAACGCCGACATCGTGTTTCTTTTACTCTTGATTCGAGGATTAGAACTCGCAAAACTCTTATTTATCGCTAATAATAATACTTTCAGTATATTATTGATTGGTATCTCCAATAGATTAACATGAATAAATTAGATAAACTACACTTTTTTACGGACCATATAAGCGGCGATTCGAGTAGCTACGAATAATTCGAATCCAACTCGGTAATTGCAGTCGAGTTCCTCTGTTTGAATACTGAAGGATTCTCTTTTAAGTAGTTGGAAAATTTAATAATAGGTCATTTCTCTTTAAGCAAATTAAATTCTTCTAATTTTTAATTACCATTTTAATATAAATAACTTGAATTGAATTAAATTTGATTAATGGCACATGACTAATTGCTGATCCAACACTGTCACCATAAAAGAAATTACCAATTGTGCCTTTGACCAGGGGTATTACTACCTACATTACCCCGAAATTTAATAAATTTAATAGGAAAATAGTGCCGTTTTTTATCCAGATCGCCAATTAAGATGAAATTAGTATGTTTTTTTTCGGATTTAAGCATTGATACTTTCTCTTAAAAAAATAGTATATAGTCATTTTCGTTATTATCTTCTGTAAAAATGAAATTCGGCGATGCTTTCTTTTATGGATATTATTTAAATCAACCAATCAGGTCGATTATTTATACAATTCTATGACCAGTCGATAATACCAAGATCAACCAATCAAGTCGAAAAAAATCGACCATGGTCAAATTTTCAGCTACAAGAAATCAACACATTGCTCAATTTAATGAAATTTTCTATCAATATCCTCTAATTCTTCTTGTGGTATGTCTGATTCATCAGTAATGTAAATATTTCGTGCCTGAATTTGAAGTATCAAAAATTGAAAAAATGCAAGATATATTTTGTTAAAAGACCATGGAAATAGTGACTTACAGGTTGCCACACTTGAATTATATTATCTTCAGCGGCACTTGCAATCACCCAAGGTGTATGAGGATTCCAGCTGAATTCCGAAATCTTGTTTGTGTGTCCACCGTGTACAAACTAAATATTGTAAAGTGTGTATAACTAATTCACGAAATAAAAAACGAATTTAATTACCACAAACCAGCAATTCAGGTGGTCCATCCTCAGCATCTTCAGCTGTTTGTTCAGAGCCAATTCGACTCAAATCCCACACCATAATTCTACGATCGCCTGCAGCAGATGCTAATATAGTCTCCTCGAAAGGCGACCATGCGACTTGGATTACTTCACCTTGATGATTTTCTAAGGCGTGTAATTTTATTTTAAGGTTTCGAAGATCCCAAAGATTTACAGTCTGGCAAATTCAAATATTAGTCTTGTCTTTTAAAGATGATATAATGAAAAAAAAATTAATGAATAAGAAACCTTATCTCCTGCACCCGTGGCTAATACAAATTCACTTTTTGGATTAAATGCCAAACTATTAATTTCACTCATATGTGCGTTAACGGTGTGTACAGGCTTTTCAGTACTTTCGGTGCGTATATCCCAGCTAATATTATTTTTTTACAGAAAATTCTAAATCGTATTACACAATTTTCAAGAAAGAGACGATGTGTGAAGTTATAACCTACATGAGAAGTTTTTGATCATCACCAACAGATCCGAAAATATTTTGATCTAGACTATGCCAAGCAACATCCTATATTGTACAATTAATGCAATGTAAGCAATTGAATTGATAAAATAATATAAAAATTATTTATTGCTCACTTCAACGATAGATTCGTGGCCTTGATAGACGCGAAATGGATCAAGTGTGCGTGTATCTTTAGTGTATCCCGTTATATCCCTGTTAATACATAATATTTACTAAAAAATGGATTTGTAGAGTGGTAATAATAAAAGATGATAATGACATATTATCAAATATCAACCAACAAACCAATGACAAATAGTCATATCTTCCGACGCGTCTAATAAATGACCATCTTTAAATGGACTCCATGCTAAACCATATCTGTTGAGTAATATCGTTGAAATCCTTTAATCTATGTGAAAAAATTGAAGTAAAACAGAATATATTTACCCTTCCTTTGTATGTCCTTTTAGACTGAGCTCAGGAGAACAAATGCTATTTGCGGCAGGCTTTAATGGATGTTTAGTTCGATCGAAAATGTAAACTTCACCATTCACTGTTTTGGTGGCGATAATATCTTGATTTTGAGGCATGTATCGAGCACGATTAACTTCTCCATCATGATTGATCCTTTGAACAACGAAAACTCTGCTTTCTGTATTTCCCCCATAGCCTCCAATTTCTGTTTAGGAGGTACGTTATTGCATTCTTAATTATTAATTATTAATTATAAGAAAGCGCGAGGCGGAATCAAGCTTGATTTTACCTCCCTTATCATCATCATATTTCCTCAGATCGGCATTAGCATCATCCTTTGGAAGTTGAACATGTGCTATTTCTAGATAATTTTGGTCATCACCAGATGTATGAGTTCCAATTAATAGTCGTTGTATCATGTAATCTTTCCCTTCAGGTCTATAATATAATACAACGGAAAGAAAAATGTATATCAGAAAAAACAAGAAAAATTAGTGCTTTTGAAGGGGGCACTTACTTATCGACATCACGAAACCATTGAATAGTTAACGAAGGCCATTCTAGGGCATGAGTGATTACCAAATCATATAGAAAAGGCGAATTCTTTTTCCATATTTTATACTCTTCGTTAATTAACCTTTCTTCAATAGCTGCTCTTTCCTGTCTTGCTTCCTCTTAAGAAACAAAGCAAAAATTGAAAAGCTATGTAATGGGTGTCAGCGCGAAAATATATAGCGTATCTAAGTGTGTATTTTCTTCTTACCACTTTGTTCCTCCTGATAAGGTGAAGACGGGACACTGTTATTCGTTGCCATGACTCGACAGTAGAGATTACGCGACTGATTAATGAAATTTTTGTTAATCACACAGTCACATGATTTTGTATTTTTTGTAATACTGCTTAATTTTGGTCAGGATTATAAAAGATTAACAAAATTATAGCATTTATTAATAGTGATAAAACTTGACCCAATCTATCATTTTTACAGTTTAGTTTGTAAAATTATCAAATTTAAAAGTTCAGTTACATTTATGTACCACATCAAATACTGAAATCTGTACCGCATGATCAGTATGCTATTCTCTTAAAATAATTATCGTTTGTGATAGGCTATAATTAACAGTGGGAACATCTTTCTAAATATACCACAGGATATTCTCCATAAAAGAAAGAAAAGGCTAAAAAGATCTATGATCTCTTTTAGTATTGGTAAGACGAGTTAGATCATTTTTTGAATATGCTATTTCAAATTGAATTGTAAGGATATCAAACGCCCTATTTTAATCTGGGCACTGGTAAAAATTACCCCAGTGAACTTTAGAAATTTTCCTTGAGCAATAATATAAGAGCTGTAAATTATTATTTGCTATTCACGAAATTAATCATCACAACAATTTATATTTGTATCAAGATTCGCAAAACTTTATTTGTTATTAAGAGAGTCGAGAAAAGAAACAAAGAGAATGAATCACATGGTGTATGTGAAAATGATAATAATAATAATAAATGATGTTAATAATTTACTTTAGATCAAAAATAATAAAAAAATGTTGTTAGTGTACCAACAACTGTTAACACAATCGCTCCGATCAATCCTCTTTTTTTGTCTCTTCTTATGCAGTAACTTCAACAACATAAGGATGGATCGCATCTCCACCACCCGGCACAATATTCAACTGCCGATCTGTCCAAATCGGTTTCGGTACAGGATCACCCGCACCACCACCTTCAGCCCTCCAATCACTAACACGCTTGAACCCGTTCTTTCGCCAGATAGTCTCCAAAGCCTCGACTAAATGGTCGACCATTTTCGAATTATGCCCAGGAGTCGGAGTGATTCGTAATCTTTCTTCACCTTTAGCGACGGTTGGATAATTAATTGATTGAACGTAGATCCCGTGTTCACGTAGCAATTGATCGGAAGCGATTTTGCAAGGTTCCGCCTCGCCCACAAGGACAGGAACGATGTGAGAAGGATTTGGTATGACGGGGATATCAAGTTCGGCAAGGCGAGCTTTGAGGATCCTGGTATTTAGTTGTTGCATTTGTCGTTCTTTGGATGATTTTTTGAGATATTGAATTGATGCTTTTGCGCCAGCGACATTTGCGGGTGGAAGGGACGTGGTAAAAATGAATCCCGGTGCATATGAACGGATCATATCTACCAAATTGGCCGATCCGGCAATGTAACCGCCGACGATACCAAACGCTTTACCAAGTGTACCAGAAATAATATCGACTTTATCAAGCACGCTGCCATTGTTCGCGTGCGGAATACGAGAATTCAAATCAAAGTCTAAATGTTCCGCAACACCCGCACCACGAGGTCCGTACATTCCAACTGCGTGAACTTCATCCAAAAACGTGATTGCGCCATACTTTTTCGCGAGATCACAAATCGCGTTAATTTGACCCACAGAACCCGACATGGAATAAACACTTTCGAATGCTATTATTTTTGGGATATTAATATCGACCGATTGAAGTTTTGCTTCGAGATCGGCTAGATCGTTATGTTTAAAAATAATTTTCTTTGCGCCAGAATGTTTGATTCCTTGAATCATTGACGCGTGATTGGCTGCATCAGAAAAGATGTGACAGCCAGGAAGTTTCGAGGCTAAGGTACTTAATGTAGCGTCGTTAGCGACATAGCACGAGGTGAAGACTAACGCAGCCGGTTTGTGATGAAGATCGGCTAATTCTGCTTCTAGTTGTAAATGAAGATTACAATTTCCGGCGATGTTACGAGTTCCGCCCGCACCAGCCCCATATTTGTTCAAAGTCTGTCTGTAATTGAACAAAAACATATGAATATTATTTTGTATTTGATATTAAACTTGAACGTTATCTAAATAAAAAGATCTTACTTCATAGTTTCCAAAACAATTTGGTTTTTACCCATTCCCAAATAATCATTGCTGCACCAGACAATAACTTCATCACGTGAGTCTTTGGTGTGAGCCTTTGGAAATTTCTGAGCGAGACGATTAATGTTATTGAAATAACGATAAGTTTTATCTTGATGCTTCTTGTCAAGTTCGTGGTGATAAAGAGATTCATAATCAAATGTGGTAGAGTTGGTCGAGTGAGTAGCTGGCAATCGACGATGATAAGGAGACTTTGGTGATTGTTCTGGTTGTTGAACTTGGTGATAAGGGCAACTGCCAACTATGGTTAGTTAAAGTGATACAGTAGCCCAAGTATTTGTGATTAGATTTTGGATTAAGTTGTGTAACCAAAAATTTGGTTGGTAACTGAATTGTTGTGCAAATGCGAATCACATCTTTTTCAATTAAGTTACCTTGTTCACTTTTTTTCAATGCAGCGATGGTAGCAGCGGCGGCTCGTTCATCAATCAAATTCTTCTCGTGGTTAACGATCGACGCTTGATTCAATGGACGAGTGGGTTGTTTAGCCAGTTTCGCTGAAGTATGCAATAAACTTTGACGGCCTTGCACAGTGGCCATTGCATTTCCCATAACTGGACATTTCTGAGCAAACGACAAAAGAGCGTTCATAGGAGCGCCTCCTTGTTGTTGTTGTTGAGCCGGCATGCTGGAAAGTTTTCGTAGTGTTGCTGCCGTGTTTTTATGGAGAAAAGGACACACCTTTCTACTTTGTTTTATTGCTGCCTCCATACTTTAGTTGTTTAACTTATTATTTTTCAGTATTTATGAAAGAATCCTAATTAATGGAATATATAAAATAAATAATAACGCGAAAGAAAATGTGTTTCGATTTTTTAACAAATGACCAATTAATTATATAATTATAATTAATATAATTAACAATGATTACAACAACAATAACAATAATGACAATAGTTAATAGACAGAGGTAGAGAAATCAAATGATAAGAGCGATTTCTTTATTTAATAAAAAAAATCTTTGAAAAACGAGAAAGGGATGGTTCTTTCAATTTTCCATATTTATACAAGTTATTCACTGTGTGATTTGTAATTATAAAAAGAGAGAAAACTTTGTGTCACTCGGAAATACTTGCCAAATTTTTCACAATTTGAACTAAATCTTAAAAAGTACAGTTTGATCTTCATACATAGAGGGAGGAAAAATATATTTGGCAGTAGCGAAAATAAAGAAGACGGAGAATAAATAAATTAAATAAATTAATTAATTAAAACCGATAAAATTCAAAGTCTATCCTCCTTTTAGAGTGAGCGACTTTTTTCATTATTAATCGAGTCGGGAAATCCACTTTTAATTAGGGTTAGGGTTTTTTTTTGTCACATGGTTTTAGTGAACGGTTTAGAGAGTAACAATAATACATAATTAAATGATAATATTATGTAACAATAAAAAATTAAATAATAAAACGTTTGATGATCATTTTCATTATGAATGAATTATAATAATAATAAGTAAAATTTTTCGGCATTGTTTTAAATTGATTTAATAGACTTCTCGGCTTTGATTCTTGATGGTGCGAAAGTATATAAGCGTAAACAATTAATAATTAATAGTAAAACAATAAGAGATGATGAGAAAAGCAAAAATATTTGATTTGATTTTAGATGGTGAAAAACCGAGTTCAAGAAACTGTTTTTTTCTTGATTCGCAATAGGAATATGTACATATACATGTACAAATAGATCCAGACATCTATTGCACATTGGCCAAAAAAGTTCTCGAAATCACGATCTAATTTGTAATTAAGCCAAAACCTCACTTAATCAATAACGGTAACGATAAAATAATACTTTAAGTATTAAAGAATATACACAGTAAATCGAGACCCGCCCATCATACAGTCAGAACTCGATTTAATGACTATGCGATCTAACGAAACCACTCTTAAATCCCTTTCCATAAGAGTACATATAAAAATCAGGCTCAATTTAACGAATTTCTTGAAATAGCTACATGTTCCTAATTCATCGTATAAATCGTATATCATCAGCTGCGAATCATGCGCTAAATTTTTTGTCAAGTGATATAGATTTTATGACACATAATGACTTGTATCTCGAATAAATTTCTTGAAAAAAAGAAGAGACAGAGTATACATAAAAATGTCTTTTCCAGGACATCCAACTCAACACCAACCACTGCCACAGGATCAAATTTATGCTCAGAAAATAAGTGAATCATGTATATTCAAATCAATACTTAGTTTAGCAGGAGGTAAAAATGAAAATCGAGTTTATTTGTTCCGTGCAGACAAATTAATCAATTAGTATACATTCATTGACTATTAATTGATTTATTTAAAAGTTTACGTTTTGATTCTTACTTGAATTATTAAAATACAACTTTTTTCTCACCAAAAAAAATACACTTTTTATTATTCAGGATTTGTGTTAGGAGGAGTATTCGGAATGTTCATGTCATCGCTTGAAATGTCGTCCGCAGACCCAGCAGTACTCGAAAAACCGATGCGACAACAGCTTAAACACACGGCAAAAGATATGGCAAACAAATCGTTCTCAATGGCGAAAAATTTTGCGGTTGTCGGGGCAATTTTCTCTAGTACTGAGTGTATAATAGAAGGGGTGGGTATTTAGTGCCAATTTATCAAGTTATTATATTATTACCTAAAAATCAGAGTTTATAATCAAAGAATAAACATTTCTTTTTGTTTTTTATTTTTATCAATAGTATCGAGCTAAAAATGATATATATAACGGTGTTGCTGCTGGGTGTGTTACCGGGGCTATACTGGCCGCTAGAGCTGGACCTCAAGCGACTGCTCTTGGATGTGCAGGATTTGCTGCATTTTCGACGGCAATAGAGTACTATATGCGAAGAGAATAAATAAATGATATTTAAACAAATCAAATTCGGTGAAAAATTAAATACCAAAGACACAAGATGATCAATAATTCTAAAAAAACATTATATATATATATATATATCATTGTTGTTGTTGTCACAATCATCATTATTTTTTGTGAGTTATGCTTATGTATATAATGGAAATCTACGAGATGTAAAGATGTAGCAATAGAGGTTTGTAAAGAAATTCATTGGTTTATTAATTCACTTATTGACTTTCTTATTCTTTATATTTTTTATAATTATTTGGCAGTGTGACAGGTTACGCCGATCCCGGAAAAATTCGGAAATTAATGTTAAAAATTATTTTAAAGTTAGAATCAGGGTTAGGAGGACAAAGTTATGTAAAATTGTCTTCCAGACATTTTTTATTAGTACTCCAAGCTAGATTTAGAGGCATTTATTTCGCATTTTGTTTTTTGCCGGATTTGTTTGCCGGGCTAAGCAAAAATTTGCGCCCTTATTGGTTTGTGTCGCCTGTGCCATATACATCAAACAATATATTCGGCGTAACCTGTCACACATTCCAGATATGGCACTCCTGAAATGTGTACCAGGTTGGTGGCGCAAACCAATAAGAATGCTATTTTGGATTGTTCCCAAATTAGATTTGAATATCCGTTTTCCGGATTGTTTGCCGGGTTGATAAAAAATTTGCACATCCTTATTGGGAAAACGGTTAAAGCGTAGTCCATCACGTGATATATATTAAAAATATTAAAAGGTAATTTCAACGTTAGGGTTAGGGAAGGAGATCAAAGTTATATTTAAAATTGCCTTCCCGACATTTTTAATTAGTGCTCCAAGAAAGATTTAAACACCTGTTTTCAGTATTTTTCGTCTTTGCTTCAAATTTGTTTTGTCGGGTTGATTAAAAATTTACGCATCCTCATTGGTTTGTTTTTCGGACAGATTATCGGATGGACTACGCTTTAACCGATCCCCCAAATTGGCATTTTTTTTAGTTTTAGCCACTCTGTAAATGGTGAAGTATGGGTGTGGTGTAAACAACTTGTTAGAAATGCTTATATATAAGTAAAGTGTTATTCTTCTCTCGAAGTTTTTCATAATTAATTTTCTTTGTATTAAGTATAATAAGAGTTTGATAGATAACAACATTATTACATTGCAAAAAGATGAAACCTCGTATACCATATACCAGAAAAACGCTACTGCTATCCTATTCTAAAGAGTGAGTATCCAGTATTGTAATAAATAATTCATCAATCAAGTATTTACTCAATTGAGCTTATTTGATGATACGGCAATTATGTATTATGGATCATTATCGTTAATTATGCTGATTAAAATTCTAGTTGGGTGTTGCCACTCTTTTTCTTGGCAGCATTTTATGCAATTGACCTCCTACCGCCGTTTCATCGAGTATTCTCAATCAATGATCCTTCAATTCAATTTCCTTATGCTGAGACAGAACGGGTGCCTATGTGGGCGTTACTCGTAAGTTAATTTTTTTTTAATTTAATTGATAATTAAATTACTTATTAATATAATTAATAGAAAGATTAATTACATTTTTTTCTAGATCATTTCTGGTGTCGTACCGTTACTGATAATAATGTTCACGTCGTTAGTAATCAAAAAAAGTATCCTTGATTTCCATAACGCGAGTTTGGGTCTTTTACTTGCACTTACATTGACAACTGTAGTGACACAATCGATAAAGGTGAAAAAATCTATTTATCGATATTTAACATAATTAAGTAAATAATAAATAGTGAATAATAAATCAATAGATTACAGTCGGTAGACCACGTCCGGATTTCATTGCTCGTTGTCAACCAATAAAAAATGCAACTGATGCATTACCATATGGTCTAAGTAACTCGGATATTTGTACATGGAATAATAGTGATGCAAAAAAAATAAATGAAGCATTTAAAAGTTTTCCTTCTGGTCATTCGTCAAGTAAGCATTTCAAAATTTATATTATATATTATTATATTATTTATCAATTAACTAATTTCGTGAATCTCGCATTCAATCACTCGAAATATAAAATACGGATTCAACATAAAAAATAGCCGCATTCGCAGGGATGGCATATCTATCATTCTACCTCGCCGGAAAACTACACCTATGCGACAATCGTGGTCACACGTACAAATCATTTGTCATCACTGCACCATATGTAGTCGCGACACTCGTAGCAATCTCACGCACGAACGACTATCGACATCATTGGCACGACGTGACTTTTGGTGGAATACTCGGGATAACATTTGCCGCATTTTGCTATCTGCAATACTACCCCCTGCCGTGGGCGGTGTCGCCGTATTTACCTTTTAATCATCGGTTCTATCAACCAGAAGATTTGGAGGTTGGTTTGATTGGTGATAATAATAGTGAAGGGAATAGTGAAGGGAATAGTGAAGGGAACAGTGGTAAGCTTTGATAGAAAATTGGAAAGGTATTTGAGTTTTAGTCGATATTAAAAGTTATAGATTATTCTTAGCAATTTTCATAGGATCATAACGAATGCTATAAGTCATTACTTTTTTAACTCTGAAAAGTAAGTAATTATTCTTTTTTTTATTAATTTTTAATAGCTGGATTGACTGACATTGCTTTAATTCTCACTCGTAAACCACCAAATCAAAGAATTCACATTTTCAATATAAATTACAATCAAAAATCACCTGCATATTACACCCTTGTTTTATAGGGTCTGTTTATTTTTGTTTGATAGCATTACAATAAATACCTAAATTTAGATTCTGTTTTTTGACACATGCCATAGTAAAGTCGCATTTTTCTTTGCAACAATCTCGGCCTACGCCTTTTTGATTAATATTCAATAAACTTTCCTTGTGAAATCAAAAAAAAGTTAACTGCATCTGTCAAACCAATATTATCGGTTTGACAGATGCAGTTACTTTTTTGATAACATGTAAATTTGAACATAAATAATACAGAATGCACCCAATTATTAACATCGAATATCGCGTGCATATCACATGAGTTTCATGTTTTTATGAAAAAAGTATCAGTGAAAATTGGATTATCGATGTAAATATTGGATCCAAGTCCCAATGCAATTAGATACTACATCAAAAAAAGTTCGTCATTACAATCTAAAGCCACCTGTACCAGATGATTTGGGTTCTGCAAGATGCCGGGCATCCAGTCAGGTGCTTAAAGCATGTAAAACTACAGTTGGAAGATGGGTTCAAATTGAAATAATTAATCAAAATGATAATGAGGAAAATCCTGGTGAAAGGGTTGGTGTTTAGGCAAAGCAATGATTATTTTAAAAAATATTTTAATCAAATTTCGATGATTTAATAAAGATGATTATTTATTGTAAAATTTGGCCGGATCCAAGACTTCCCGATGGTATAATACAAGCGGATACACTCTTGATGGTTAGAAAATCATTGCCATCATTGATGTTTAGCGAAAATAGTAAATGTAAGAAAAATATAAATTTTTTGTAGATTACGCGTTTTTCATAAACCTTATTTCGTATGACTATGATGATTATAAAAAACAAATAGGTTTAATCACACCTCTTAAGTATCCAATAGAGATTGCAAGTAAAATAATAGTTTCGGCCGATGTTATTCTTCCTGTGGAAAATAAAGAAGACGATGAGATTAATGAACGACGGATGAGTGAAAAGATACAATTAAATGATATCGGATTTATTTGGAAGAGCGGGAATGATGAAGTTCAAGTAAACGTATGATATTAATTAATGAAAATTTATTATTTATTGTTATTTAAAATGTATCACAGTATGTTTTCATTATCAAAGACTATTCGATCGATGTTAAAAGGGCTTACAGTATGTGAAGGATGCACAATTCATGATGAAAGACGATGCTTAAAGATTAAAGTAATTTTATAATTTACAAGTAATTCAAAAAAATTATTAACGCTACTAATTAATTAGATCATATATTAAAGATTCGTGAGATTGTTTCTCAAAAGAATAACGAAGCTTCAGTTGGAAATGACACAGAAATAATAATTTATAAAGATGAATTTAAATCATCCAATACGTCTAGCAATAATGAGGATAATTCAATCCAACAAATAATTTCTTCGGTAGTATCATTATCCTTACAAGATGACAATTTAATAAACTCAGCAGTTACATCAACGGCTACTTTAAACACATCAATTATTCCGCAAAGAACATTAAAAACTCCATCGAGCTTACCAGGCCTTGAGAAAGCATATGAATCACTTTTTGAAATGATAAGTTACCCTTTATTTTATCCGGATTTATTAAGCCAACTTAATATCGAGTGTCCTAAAGGTTTAAATTTTTTTTGCTATATCCCAATAATCAAAACTTTTTTCTAACAGTTTATTTTTTGAGTTTTTACAGGTGTATTGATTTATGGTCCACCCGGAGTTGGAAAAACTTATCTTGTGGCTACAATTTCCAAGATTTGTAACGCCAAAATGGTCTGTTTCACAGTTTTTTTAAATTTCAAATATGATTTAATATCTTTGCAAAAACAAATTTAGATTACAATCCATGGTCCCGAGATTTATGGTTCATATGTCGGAGAAAGTGAAACAAAACTTCGAGAAAAATTTATGTTTGCTCAACGTTTAACATTAGAAGAAAATTATCCAGTTATCTTGTTTATTGATGAAGTGGTTTGTATATATTGGATTAAGCATTCTAGCATGTATGTCATAGACTTATTATATAATTTTCAATTAAGGATGCTTTAACTCCACATCGAACAGAATCTCAACCTCATGAGTCACGTGTTGTCGCACAACTTTTAATGTTAATGGATGGTATGGAATCGCGTGGAAGATTAGTCGTTATTGCCGCAACTAATCGTCCTAATGCAATTGATCCTGCATTGCGAAGACCTGGAAGGTTAATATAAAATTCATTCAAGCTTTCTAGATTATCCCGGTGTATTATCACAGAGCTCTTAATAATTTTTATAACAAAGATTTGATCGAGAAGTTGCAATCGACGTGCCAACCGAAGAGGCACGATTTAAGATTCTAGGGGTACAAACTCAAAACATGAAATTGGCTAATGACGTGAATCTTTGTAAGGATTATTATAACTAAAATAATTCTATTTCTTCGTATTAAATTCATTTTTGTCTTTGTAGTGAAGTTGGCGTCTTTGACTAATGGATATGTTGGAGCTGATTTAGCAGCATTATGCAGAGAAGCTGCGATGAGCGCAATACATCGGCACACTACTGCAAGGTATAGAGATATATAATAAGCTATTAATAACTACCAATAACAACTATAATTAAATAATTTTGTAAAGCGTTAGAAATCCTCTCATCAATCTCACCCCGATAACAATATTTGATTTTAAGACGGCATTGTCTCGTGTTGGACCGTCCATGCAACGTGGATTCCATGTTGATGTCGAAAAAACCAGCTGGGAAAATGTCGGAGGCCTAGAAGATGTAAAAAAGGTAAAATAAATAAGAATAATCAATTTCGATATAATCATACGAAAAATATTTTTTTCGCCGTCAGAAATTAAAACAGGCTATTGAATGGCCAATTAAACATCGTAAAACTTTCGAGCGACTGGGCTTAAAACCTCCCCGTGGAGTTCTACTTTATGGTCCGTCAGGATGTAGTAAAACAACTCTGGTAAAAGTGATGGCTTCAACCTCTGGTGCAACTTTTCTTTCAATCAACGGTGCACAACTTTACTCCTCATATCTCGGCGATTCTGAAAAAAATAGTAAGTGGGATTACTATTTAATTATTATGAAGATTTTATCCTCTAATAATGGCAATGTAATTAATTTAAAAAAATCAGTCCGAGTTACTTTTCAACGTGCTCGTTTGACTGCTCCATCAATAGTATTTTTTGACGAGATTGACGCGATAGTTGGAAAACGGACGATGGGAGAAAGTCATGCGGGTGCTGGTGGCAATGGAGATAGTGTACAAGAAAGAGTTTTATCGATGCTTTTGAATGAGATGGATGGTATTGAATCTGCGACTTCTGTACTTGTGGTGGTAATTATTCAAATATTTGTGAATGCAGTCTTTGACATTTTGACTATTCGCGGCAGTCTGATGCTTCCGCCATTTTTTTTTGTTATTATTATTTCTATTCTTTTAAGGGGGCAACAAATCGACCAGATTTATTGGACGTTGCGTTATTAAGGCCAGGCAGATTTGATAAACTGATATATGTATGCTTATTTTTATAACATTCTTATGTCCTCTATTGTGTGCCAAAACGAAAGATATTCTCATTTAAATTTCTAGGTTCCACCTCCAGATTTACAAGCACGTCGTGAAATACTAAAAATTTACACTATTAATATGCCAGTAAGCAATGATTTGGATCTTGATTCTATAGCTAAAAAGGTCAATTTTGAAATAATGATGATAGGAGTTATATAATGTTATACTTCTAGTATGTAATATAGAAAAATTAATTGATATTTTCATTTATAGACTGAAATGTATACGGGTGCTGATTTGAAGAACGTTTGCCGTGAAGCTGCAATCATTGCACTAAAACAATTCCATATAGTGGATAAAGTGGTAATTTACATGATGTGTCAATTTTCTTATATATTTATAAATGAGATTAATTTTTTTTTATTTTGAAGAAAATGAGTCATTTTCTCACTGCTTTGGCGACTGTTCAACCATTATTAACCAAGGAAATGTTATTACAATATTCAAATATCACTCAAAAATATTGTTAATCCAATTATTATTTATATATTATTTATATATTGTTTGTATGTTATTATTAACCATTTTAATTTGATTTTTATATTAAAAAATCTATTTGCCAATAATCTTTAGTATTATAAGTAAAGTTATAGAACAGGTTTTTAGCTTTTAAATAATTGTATTGTAACAAATCAAAATGAACAAAATTGTAAATCAAATTTTATTATATTAATTTTGAACAATTATAATATGAATATTAATCAAAATTTATTACTTATATATTTATATATTATATAAAAATTAATTTACAAAGACAAATTTGCTAAATGAATTATTTTTTGAATATTATTATGAGTCATAATTTTATATTTTGTTATTATTTGAATATGTTTTATAAAACTTTAAAAATATATATATATCTTTTATATAATTTAAGTTAGATAAAAAAGATAATAAATAACTAAAGATTTTATAATAAAGTTATTAAAGATAAATAATATATTCATTTTTATAATCAGCCAGAATAAGATTAGAAAGCTTTTTAATAAAATAAATACAATTATAACTTTAATAATAATTTATAAACAAATAAATATTAATAACTTTATTATTATATTAATTATAATAAATATAATTTTGCAATATAATTAAAAATTATATAATAATAATTATAAGTTTGTGGCAAAAATCAACAAATAATAATAATAATTAATTAATTTAATAGGAATTAATTTATTATTAAATAAATAAAATAATTAAAAAATAATATTATGAAATTTAAGAAAATACTTATAAAACTTATTTGTTTTTTATTTAAAATATATGCTATATTTACTTAGTTTTCAAGATTTTATATTTAATTATAACAAAAAATAAATAATAAAACTAATTCTTGATATTTAAATTTATAATAAAAATTTACAAAACTTTTTTATATTAAAAGTTTATTAGTAACTTTCTTATTTTAAGTAAATTTATAAAGAGTAATTTTAGCTTAATTTTCTTATATTAAATTTTAATTATATCGAAAATTTCTTATATTAAAAATTATTTGTACTTAATTTTTTAATAAATATAATTAAATAGTTTATACAGTGGCAATCAGAAATAATGCAACGACGTCAAAATTTACTAATTAAACATAGTAAAATGCGTATTTTTCTCTT
>CAJVPL010000185.1:0-37261 GCA_910591945.1 Ambispora gerdemannii
CACAAAACCAACGCCAAATTGTTCAACTTCTTGTTCGATTTCAAGAATGTGATCTTTATTAACGAGTTGAGGAGTATACCATAAAGCTTGAGCTATTTCTTGTCATTGCATAGAGAGAGCAGTAGGTGTCAAATAATCACTAATCCATTTATCAATTATGGGTGAAAAGTCTTGGCTTGCATGTGTAAGTGTTGAGCCAATTGTTGAATGTGCCCAATTTCGATATTGAATAAGAGTAGATGTATTTTTAAATTGGTCATCGAGTTTTTTGGCCAGTTCTAGAATTGAGGTGTGACTATTGACTGTGTTTTTGATTATCGCATTTTGTCCTTCTACTCTTTGTGTAGATTGCATTCCAGCTGTAAAAATACGTGATATGTAAGAAAGTGCTCATCTTTGTTTCTGAGATCCGAGTGCTCGATTAAGATATGAAACTGAATCAGGATATTGTTCGAGGAGAGAATCCCAAAGACAATCAAATTCAGCTTGAGATGGCGCATTTCTCATTTGGTACCAAGCATTAGAAAATTCATTATATTGCGACCCCAGTCTGGCTTTTAGATTCTTCAAGAGATTTTGCCCAATGTGATAGATACAATGGATATGATATGTGCCTGGCATTATATTTGCAATTGCAGTGTCACTGGCAAGATCGTTGTCTGTTATGATGACTGAGGGAGGAAAATTTACTGCTTCAAGAAGAGTGGTGAAGACCCATTCAAAGCTTTCTAATGTCTCATCATTCATTAACGTTTGTCTGACAAGATGAGATCGGTTGTTATTGTCGACGATTACAAAAAGTCCAAGTGCCATTTTAAACTGATTAGTAGAGTAAGTATTGTCATATTGTATAACATCTCGGTATTTAACATAAAGATCATATTGTTCTGGTGTCATCCAAAATAACGATACCAAGGAATTAGTCGCTGAATCAACACGCCATTTTACAATCCACCTTATATCCTCAGCTTTGCATTCAAGAAGATGGTTGATCAGAGTAGCGGCTTCATTTTCAATTTGTCGTTCTTTTTTAAACTTCTGAATAGCGTTTGTCAAGTCTTGAGGTAGAAAAAATACATTTTCATATTTTGCAAAAAGTAGTTGCTGCTGAGTACGCATGCTGATATCTCCGTTAGTAGTCCAAAATTTGATATCTTCCAACATTGGTTCAGTTAATGTTCGATGTGAAATAGCAAATTTATTGGTAAGCGGATCTCGAGAATGATTTCCATGTTCCAAGAAGACAGAAGTAATACTGAGAATATCATTTTTTTTAGGACAGCCACTACGTTTGGTTCGTGTATTGCGTTGTTCCTCGGCAATTGTCTTTTTTCTGCCTCGATATTGACCTTGATATTCACACCGATACTGACAATGTCTATGTATTCCATTATCATATTCTGCTCCATAGATAATTTTAGAAAAATTTTGTGAATTGCAATAGGCATTGAGATATCTATCGATTTGCTGTCATGAGTCAAATTGCATGCTGAATGCTGGTGTTTGAATTAGCGGGGAAAGAGATTGGAATGTGTTGGCCAGCTGATCTGATGTTGTGAGTACTGGTATTTGACTTGACAGGGAAACTGATGTTGCGGTTGCTGGTGTTTGACTTGGTGAAAAAATTGATGTTGTGGTTGCTGGTGTTTGACTTAATGGGAAAACTGATGTTGTGGTTGCTGGTGTTTGACTTGGCGGGAAAAGGGATTGGGAGTATCAGTATTTAACTGGTGTTTGACCTGATAGGGAAACTGATGTTGCCGTTGCTGGTGTTTGACTTGGTGGGAAAACTGATGTTGTGGTTGCTGGTGTTTGACTTGGCGGGAAAAGGGATTGAGATGTATTGACCAGCTGATCTGATGAGTACCAGTGTTTAACTGGTATTTGACCTGATAGGGAAACTGATGTTGCGGTTGCTGGTGTTTGACTTGGTGGGAAAACTGATGTTGTGATTGCTGGTGTTTGACTTGGCGGGAAAAGGAATTGGGATGTATTGACCAGCTGAGCTGATGAGTACCGGTGTCTAACTGATGTTGTGGTTGCTGGTGTTTGACTTGGCGGGAAAAGAGATTGGGATGTGCTAGCCAGCTGATCGGATGTTGTTGGTGTCGGTGTTTGAGATATGTTGGCCAGCTGATCGGATGTTATTGGCGAGGATGTGTTTGAATTAAATTGCATGCTAAATACTTTCTACTACAGATGAAATTTATGAGTGTCTTAGACTAGAAAGGCAGAACTTAAGTAAACTTGATATGACAAAAGCATTCCTACGAATCTGAACAAAAAACAATAAATCCACTCAAAAGCAGTTTACACCAGTCGAAGAGTTTAAAATAATAACGATAAATAGAAATAAAAGAGCATTACCTCAGATATAAATATTACGCGACCCGGAGGTATTAAAGTAATTGACGAAGCCAAAAACACCATGGAAGAAGGTGGGGAAGCAGCACTCAAAGGCAGTTTACACCAGTCGAAGAGTTTAAAAAATAACGATAAATAGAAATAAAAGAGCATTAATAACACACTATCTCAGACATAAATATTACGCGACGCGGTGGGATTAAAGGAATTGACGAAGCCAAAAACACTATGGAAGATGGTGGAGAGGTGGTTTTAATTTACACGGAAGAACAAAAAAAGCACTTTATTCAGATTATTGAGTGATATAGGTGTTTTTAAGGAGATTGAAAACCAGATGCTGTTGTTGCCTTTACCTGAGACTAAAAAAGCTGATTAATCCTCCACTGGTACTTGCTGTCAGGTAAAATTAATAGCTTCTGATGCGGTATTCTACGAAAATGACAGTAAATGACTAAGAAAATGACAATAGAAACATAGCTGCGTTAAAGAGAAAAATGTGACATATCACTTATTTGACTTATTTGGATAAGCTGATACGCGAAAGTATAATCTGTGCTGCTCAGTTCCTGATCACATGTGTGGTTTGACCAATCAGATTACACCACATCATGTGATTAGGAACTGACATAATTTGATTGGTTATTCTAGAACGGCTACAATAAATATTTGTATAGTCTATGGCTATACAAACATTTATTCATAAAAAAATACAGTAAAATTTTTATTTTTATAAATATATTAATACTATTACAATTATATTATAAAAATTATTAATTTTATAATTTATAATATTTAATAAAATTATGAAAATTATATAAAAAACTTAAAATATTTTATAATTATATTAAATATTATTAATTATTATATTTGTATACTTTTATTTTTTTACTATATTTTTATATATTTTAGATTTTTTATATTTTTATATATTTATATTCTTATACTTTTTATATTTTTTATATTTTTTATATTTTTTTATATTTATACTTACTTTTTATACTTATTTATTCCAAATAAATATAATTTAACCAATCAAAATTCTCAAAATTTATACTTTTTTTCAATTTTTCATATTTAATAAATTGGAATTCTATTTTTAGTTAATGTAATTATTTTTTATATTCCTTTTTTATTTTTAATATCATATTTGTATTTTGCAAAAAATATATAAATATAAATTGTAATTGTATCTAACTCAATATATTAGAATCTGAAAATAAATAATATAATAAAACAAATATTTTTTAATACTTAAATAATTCATCTTCTCCATTTAATTATATATTTTAAAACTTGTAAACAAGTAGCTTTGAGCTATATTGAGTTGATCAAAATATTAATATTGAATTATTAAATTAATATTTTATTATAGACTAGTCTTTTAATATTTTTGTTATAATTAAATTATTTGAATATCTCAATCAAAAATATCATAATTTCTTTCTTCTAAGAAGAATGAAATAAAAAACTCTTTATTATTTTTGTTTTGTTAGCTCTAAAACATATTTATACTAGTACAGAGAGTTAGTTTATTTATTTTAATAAGCACTTTAATTAAATAATTTATAAATTAATTAGTTAATATAATAAATTAAAAAACTATATTTAATTAAAACTTTATTATCTTGTATCTTTTTCCTTTCAAACTATAATAATTTTAGTAGAAATTAATATAAAACTTAGATATTATTTTTATATTATTTTTATAATTGTTTAATTTTCTTATCCAACTCTTGTTTATATAAGAATAATTATCAAAATAATATTATTTAATAAATAATTTGCTAAAATTAACTTGTTGAAATTAAATCTAAAATTATTTTAACTTATTTTATTGGTAGCTGAAATTGTTTTCTGAAATTATTTGAATTCTACAAATTAAATCAAGCAATTCTAAATAATTTTTAAGTATTCATTAATATAAGCAATATAACAAAACTGAATTATTTGCTGAAATACTATTTTTTTCAAAAATAATTTAGAAGATTATCTTTATATTCATATTTAATAATGTTTTATAAATTACAAATAAATTAATAAATAAAGAGTGATTAATTCTAAATTATTAATCTTAAAGATGATATATCTTCAAGTTATGCTGTACTTAATTAGATATATAAAATATAAATAATAATATAAATATTAATAAAAGTAATTAAATATATATCTAATAAATTAATAATGTAATTTATATTTCATATTTAATCTATTTGACAAGATATTAAAAAGTATTAATATTAAATTTATTATATAAAAATAATATAATAATATTAAAATTTATTAATTAAATATAGTAAAATATGGCTTTTTCTTTTTATATAAAATTTTTTAATTTTATTAATTAATATTTTTTATATTAAAATAAGATAATATCATATATTTTAACATGTAATTTTTTTAAAAAATAATTAAGTTTATATATAATTAAAATAGATTTATTAAATTAAATCTAAAAAATCTGAAAAAATATATATTAAAATATGTAATATTAATATAAAATAAAAATAATATTATATATATTAATATATATTTTCTTCAAATTTTTAGATTAAGTTGTTCTAATTATATATAAAGTTAATTATTTTTTATTTATAATCTGAAAAAAATAAATTAGTAAAATTAAAAACTTTTATATAAAGAGAAAAATTTATATTTTTCTATATTGAATTAATAAATTTTGATATAATTATATTATTTTTAATTATTACTATATATATTTTAACAAAAATAATACTAAAAATAATATTATTTGAAAAATAAAGTTAGTTTCAATTTAAATATTTGCTAAAATAAAAAAATATTAAAAATAAATCAAAATTTAATTGTTTTTAAATTATTATAAAAAAATATTATTTAATTAATTTTAATAAAAAAATACTTTAATACTATTTAAATTTAATATAAACTTTAAAATTAAAAAAATTTTACTTAAAGTAATATAAAAATTATCAATTAATATAAATAAAAAATACTGAAATTAAATACTTAATAAATTACAAAAAATAATTTGATTTAATAAAAACAAGTTCCAATATTTGAATTAAATAAATAAAAAAATAATATTAAAAAAGCTTGATAAATAACTAAAAGATTATTATATAATTTTAATTATAAAATATAATTATGATTTTATTATAATTTGAAATTGTTTAACTATTAGTAAAGATAACAAACTCTGAAAATTAATAATAAAATAAATACTAATATTTATATTAATATAACTTTTAAATATAATTTAGAAGAAAATATTAAAAGATAATAAGTTTATTTTTTTTAGCAAGATGATAATTATAAATATATATTCAAAAGCAAGACAATAATTAATAATAATAAAATTATTTTGCTTAATAACTATTTGATTTGTATTATATTAATATATATATATAATCTTTTTGGTTTACTTTTAAATAGAAATTATTTATGAAAAAAGTTATAAATAGCTTGAAAAAGCATTAAAATTGATTATTATAAAAAGCTAATTAATTTAATATCAAAGAGAATTAGAAAAGTAATAAAGAAAAAAAGATAAATACTAAACTCATACAGTTTTTGTTTACAAAATTGAAATCAAAAGTTTTTTAAGATTTAATAATTTAAACTGTATTAATATACAAATTATATGTATATTGATTTTGAGTTTTACAATGTCTTTGATCAAGAATTTGACTAATTAACGTTATTTGAAAAATTAATTTGTATTTTTATACTTATAAAATTTATATTGACCAAGTGAAATAAAAAGCTTAAATCTCCAAGTTTTTTTAATAAAATTTTTCAAGCCATTTGGTTAAAACTTGAGAGACTTTACTTCATCGGAAATGCAAATTTAGGTTTAATTCTCCTTCATTCGTGGTAGGATTCCGAAAGCACGACTCGTTGGCTTGCATATGACACATATAATTTAATTAAACCCATATATTAAATTTCATATAAAATTTTGGCTCGAGGGCTCGTAGCTCGGCTCGTTAGGAGCCTTAATTCGTGGATCGCCAATTAATGTAATATTCACAGTCAAACTTTCTTCTCTATAAATGTCCATCAAAAGAGCTGGGAATTCAAGTACAACTCTCGTTCAATGAATTTAGGTTCTAAAATTCACTCAAGAAACATTGTTCATAATCTTTCCTAAAAGATTTTGTGTGTAATTGATGATTAGTATTCTAAAGTCATTCAAGTTCACTCAAGAAATCTGTGCCAGGTTTTGTTGATCTCGGAAAACTCTACTGTAATATTAATTAACATTAAAAGGTTGGTTTTAGAATTAGGGTTAGAGTTAAAGCTGAGATATAGGTTATATATAAATTGTCTCTTCAACGTTTTTAATTAGTACTCCAAGCTATATAGGCACTTGTTTCTCGTATTTTTCGCAGTTCTCGTATTTTTTCTTTTCTTGTGTCGGATTTGTTTTGCCGGTCTGATCAAAAATTTCTGCATTCTTAGATGCTGATCAAACAATTACGCATTCTTATTGGTTACTGGTCTATGATCGACAAAACCTGGCACAGATTTCTTGAGTGCCGAATGATAAAGAACTTTGCATATATGCATTTTGAATTTGTGAGGCGAGGTATATACTGTCGTCTCAGACGCGGTTATTATTGAAACGTAACGGTAACGTCAGGCCCCCTAAAGATGTTACGTTTCGCTCTACACTTATCGTTATTGGTATCACGAGTTTTGGATAGATGATCTATAACGATAACGATAACCATTTTCCATACGATAATGTATCGGTATCTGTAACACAATTATGTACATAACCCTTTTTTTGAAACGTATTAGATTATGTAGTGTGATGTGTCAGCGTTAGATTCAATAAATACGTCAAGTTTATCGATCAAGGCAAATTTGATTTTTTTCAATCTTTATTAAATACAAAGATATATTTTTATCACAAAAGAGAGAACAGTAAAAGCGCCAGGGTTTATTGAGACGGGTGATGATAATCATCGTACATTTCAATGTTTGAGAGAAACGAAAAAAAAAAACTAAAGGATATTTACTCGAATAGTTAACGGTGATTTGTGACGAAATAAAAAAGATCGAATATTAAATATGCATTAACTGACTGAATGACTGACTGACTAAATTTCACACATTAAATTCTTTACTCATATATACACAAAAAGCATAAATAAAAAATATTGTACATATAAATATGAAAAAGAATCAGAAATTTTGATTCCGTAGTAAGTAAAAAAAAAATTGTAAATTTTTTTATAAGCGATTGAACAGAACTAGAGAAAAGATGAAGCCGAATCGCAAAATAAACAGAAAAGAACTGAGAACCTTTTTTATGTTTTATTTGTATATTCCTGACGTATTCCCCTAATTTATTATTATGACAATACTGTACTTTGATTCGTTATATAGCATCAATTTATGTTTTAGTTTAAAAGAAAGGTACTGAAACTCGACGAACTATTTCCCATCGGTTCCTCTATTGCACCTTTTAATTATGCAGTAAGTAAGAACAATTGATGATCCATCATTTTTTTTGATGCTATTGTCAGGATATAATCGTAGAGCGTTTACAAACCTAAACGAGTTTGTATAATTGATTTCGAGACTATTCTTGTCTAAAGTTATTCATTAGGAATATTAGGCATTTTATAAAGAATTCAAATAAACGTTACTGTCATGAAATCAGATAAGATATTGCACACACTGCGTCATCAACTGGTTAACTCCCTTTTTAAGTAATCTTTGAATAATATAAAAATCAAACTGATTATTGTCGTTCGTGTTTCATCAAGTTTGTTATCAACTACTTTTCTGGTTCATAGTGATTATACGTACGATCTATAAGTGCTTTAAGTCGCAGGTTTTGCTATCACTACGTATAGAAAAGTTTTCAATCAATCAAGTACGTACATGTAATTGCATGATGCAAGCTTATGATATACGTATCTGAATGCGCGTGT
This sequence comes from Ambispora gerdemannii, assembly GCA_910591945.1. Lineage (NCBI taxonomy): Eukaryota > Fungi > Glomeromycota > Glomeromycetes > Archaeosporales > Ambisporaceae > Ambispora > Ambispora gerdemannii. The sequence goes on from CAJVPL010000185.1 coordinate 8,289, forward strand.
CATTGAAGTTTGTGATTTCAACTTATATCGATATATCTTACGTTACTCACGTGTCCAATTTAAATTTAGATATTTAAGAAATGAAGTTATACTTATAATAAAAAAATATAATATTGTAAAAAGTATTCAAGAAAAAATTGATTTCTATTTTTACTTTGATTAATGTATTTTGACACGGCAGATCAGAAATGTGTTGGTCATGATAATTTCCTCTTTTGCATTTTGACTGAGAAGTAACGTAATGGTAAATTGATTCTAAAACCTAAATGGAATAATAAATATCCAATTATATTGTATGTGTGTATATCAATACCGGTAAACGTTTTCTTTTAGAACCCATCAAAGTTTCGACACCAGAATAAGCTCGCAGCAAGCATTGCTTGGACATGCAGTCATATGCGTTGAAAGTAAATTGACACACTCGTAAGTTCTCTAGATGCACTGAAGATGGTGTGTGAAAGCAATTATTATAACTACGTTTTTCTTTGAATAATGCACTTACACGTTTCTGTGTTAAATCAAAATTATTTGACATATGAAATCACCAATAGAAAAATTTAGTGACACCATGTGCATATATACAGCACATCGATATACGTACATGTAAGCAGGTTAATTGATAATTTGCTCGCAAACATAGAAAGTTCCAACTTGTCTGCCTAATTTTTCGAGGTAAAATTTCTATTATCCGTTCGTTAAGTTGCTAAGGAATAAATAGAGAAAATTATTAATAATGAGCTATCGAAATTGTCCCAAAAGCTTTGTAGGTACGCTATCGCTATTAGAATTATCTCGAGATTTTTACTCGCAATAATGCACATGGATCTACAAATAGATTTGAGAATTCCTAATCAAGATAGTTTATACGTTAGGCAAGCGTATCATCTATACATGCGCAGTATTTGCGAAAACCACGCGCGCTAAGTTGATTACTATATTTCTCATTTTTTAAAAAGCAATATCAATACAAAATGATGGGAATTTAAATAAAGAATTTATTTTCGTTTCATGATGACAAACCGAGCAATACATAGTGCATTAAAATTTGGATTAGCAAATATTTTGTGTGTATATGAACCGATGATACTGATGATTCACAAGAAGATTCATGACCTTGGAGGTACTGTACTTTACTTGATGCGATTGCATAAACTTTCTCTTTCTGTGAAATGAAATTGTAAATACATCAAATGTCAAAACTATTATAATGGCATGTGACAAATTCCTCGATTCATTATGTTGCTTATTTCGGCTATATCTGATCCTTCATTTTACGAGAACCATATCGATAAAATCCTAGGATTGTCAATCAATATGCATCTTCCACAATAGTTTACTCGGCATCCTCAGCCAAGCATACAATAATTTTGAACCATTTATTCAATAAATCGTGCTTTAATGATTCCCACCCATTGTTTTCGAAGTTCCGACTATGATTCAGACAAATTTTATTTTGATATTTTTGTTTTTTTTCTCGTGATCAAAAAAATATGATTTAGAATTCAATATCAACTCTTGGTTAAAAGGACAAAAGGGTAATTTAATTGAAAACGGTAAATGATTACATTTCAATGGCCTGGTGTACATATTATAGAGGGTATACCAATGTCTACATGACATAATAGACATTGCATATGAACAATGATGCGTGACAATCTTATCACGCGCAAGTTCCCGAGTGTCTAGAAATTAATCAATTGTCTATTTTATGATACTTAGCACGAGGCCTCGTGCTTCTTCTCTATTTATAAGAGCACCAATTTCCAATCAAAAAACGATAGAACGGGCCAGAAGCTTTTTTTTTTAACTCAATACTGAAAAATATTTGCTCATTAAAAAAGGAATGCTTATGTAAAGTTAAACTCGATCAATGCCTTGATCTTTATATATGCTATTCGTTGCACCACTAAAAAAAATGCCCGTTCTCCCGTGGTGAGAAATGCAATAAAGGAACTACTGCCAAATACGACTAATGCCCACAGTTGTAGGAGTTCCCACACCACGGTATCACGAAAATTGCATGAATGAAAACAATCTCCTTCCTATTATCTTTTCGAAAATTCGTAAAAATCAGCGCTGATTAAGGACATTAGTTACTATAATTTGTAATTTCGTCGATTAGTAAAAATTCGAAGTTCTAAATTCTAAATTCTACTTTCAAGAGCTCTTGTCGTTTTTATCTGTTCGTGTATTAATACAAATTAATCTTGTTTTTTAATTCGTTCTGTTCAAGATTTATCTTTGAACTTTTTGGAACTGGCTTTTTTCATATATTATTTTTTTTACTGGTCTTTTTTGCGAAAATGGTTTTCTTATAATATTTCGTTATTTGTTGTGCATCAAATTTCAACCCTTTTTATCTGCATAGTAGAACATATTACAATTAAGCTTCCTCTCGAAAACATGTTGGCTCTTTCTAAATATGAATCAAAATTTTCAATTTTCTTAGGCTGCATACTACGTATTATTTTTTAAGCAAAGCACGCAAAATAAAATTCCATCTTGATTTTCGGTGAATATAAAAAGTTTCATCTTTGTATTGACTCATCGTGTATCATTTTTAACATTAACATGTTAAAAATTCATTACACATGTGAGTAAAATAAATAATCTGCCCTTTATGATTAATCAAATAAATTTTTTTAATTATCATAAAAAAATCTACCCTCATGAGTAAATAAATTGATACGCTTTACAGAAGACATTACAGAATTTTTGGGAATTTTAATAAGGTTTGAATTTACAGCTTCGAAATTAATGAGACGTGAAATTCGTAATAATTATTTACATTCTTTGTAGAAAATTTAATTCCATTCTAAGGTGAAAGATAAAATTTGATTTTAATCTTATTCATAAAATCTTTTTAGTATTATTTCTATCAATAGCAACTTGATAACCTTGTATTTGACTTTGCGAGACTTATGTAATGACTTTAATATTATTGTTTTTAAAATATGTTATCTAATTATAAGAATACATGTATCTAATATAAATTGATTTTGCACTACCGCTACCATTACCTTATCGTTATGTAATTTAATACATGTACAAGTATTTGGCTGGATCGGTTTTCTCGTTTTCATTCACATAATATTGTTGGCAATCTTTGATGTTTTTGGATGTTGGTAAGAGATGTTCGTAACTGGTATTGGTGAAATCTCAGGTTTATAGATCATGTAGATCTCGGGAAGGAGAAGGAGAGGAGTAAACGGCTATTAGCTAATACATGTATTATATCAGTCACGCCCTAATTCTTATTATTGCTAATAAACTTGACCATTCATTTATAATTTTCATTATTACGAATAAGTTTGTCATACATACACAATACTGCAATACATATATCGAGATGTATTGTTCTATTGCATTCTTCTGTAGATGGAATGAATGAAATTTTGGCATTATCATCAATAGCAAATAAATAAAATTTGCTAAACTCGCATCATATAGTAATTGAACTCAAGGATGCACAAAAACATGGAATTCGGGTGATCATTTCTTTCCGATTGTATTAAATTCTTTAATATAAAGAGTTCGCGTCTTATGACTTTACAAAAATTAATGAAAAAGCCTTCTATGATACCAAAAACTCGATCAAGATGGTATTTGAACAAAATGACGAGATAACAACACATCCATTATTTCAACTAGCAGATTCACTCTACAAATTACACTTGAACATCAACCAGAACACATAATATGCGAATACTGCAAAATTTTTCTCGATGAATGCGACGATTTCGATCTACTTAATAATCGATCAATACGCGATGACGACGAAATTAAACACGACAAAGATTATCTAACACATATAAATTATTATCGTGGTGTGGTAACAAAGCTTTTTAGAGAAGAATTTCTTCCCGAAAAAGTCAGAATTCCTCAAGTTTCCAAAGAGTATGAATGCTCAAAAAAATGACAAGAGAAGATGAGATATATGAAGAACCACCATATCAACAACACGCTTCGCTTCGAAACTTGAAAATATTAAACAATGGATTCTGAATTAACGCAGAATCGGATGCAATTATCAAAATTTATTCCCTCGCCTTTGCCTTATACTCCAATCACTTATGAAGAATTAAAAGCTTTTGCATTGGCTCCTACAAAAGATACGATAAAAGATTGGGTAGTTTGTGTGGATGATCTTGGCGTGTAAGCATCATTTTTACTAACTTGCACATAGAATTTGTAATTTTTTTTGTATTTATTCTACGTATAATTTTACTTTATTAAAAGCATTTCGAGTCACATGAACAAATTTGTTGAAAGTTCTAGAATTGATAATTATGCTAATACAGTACATGTATATCGATATCGATTAATCAGATGTTGCGTTGTTGAAGCCAATCATCGTTAAATATTATAATACAATATCGATATAACCACTTTTAGTTAACTAAATATATGTACGTTGTGCAAAAAACAGCGACAATATGAAAGTAAGAACAATGCTTAACGTTAACCTTTATTTATCTATCGCTATGTTTTGTTGCACAAGCTTTATGTAAATCCGTACAAGCATCGGCATAACTGTTCTATTTAGATTCAGCAACGCATTGAATGAAAGCATTTTTATGTATCGGCATTCTTTAATGAACGATGAAAAGGCAAATTTAATAATCAAAAACACTGAAGAGAATTGTGGTTAAGTTACTTTATCTTTTTCTAATGAATATAGTAATCAACTCGGAAATGATGCAAAAAGAGAGGAAATTGATTGTTAATGAGTAAAAAATAATCTAATGACAGTTAAACTGTTTCTGACTTTAGCAAAGAATAGATTGCAGTTATCTAACTTGAATTTCGGACTCTCTAACCTTTTTAAGTTTTATTATATAACTGCAGGTAAACCTCGATAAGCTGAACCTCGTTAAACCGAAGTTTATTCCAGGGACAGTTATAGTAAATCCTTGAATTCACTAAATACGTAAACTTCGATAAACCGGATTTTTCAAACCTTCTATTAATAACCCCCCCGGACAACTTTGACCTTGACTGTAATAAGAATATACATGTATATCAGTAATTTACGTGTACCTCTGAGTATGGACGAATAATAATAAAAGTATACTGTTCTAAGTGGCAATACATGAATTCTGGACTGATCCATTGATTTTTTTTACATTTGAAACTAACCTTTTCTATTTATGTGCTTTGATAAGCCAAAGTTGATATTATTCACTCAGAGCAAAAGGAATTACAGTTTTCTTCGATTGATGTTTCAAAAAAATTATCGAGTACAGTCTGACCTGTTGCCATCAAAACCCGTTGTCAGTAACATTGGTTGCAGAACAGATTTCAAATGACAATAAATTAAATATCAACCCTAAACCTGTAGTTATCCGCATCAACAAAATACGTAGCCCGGTCCCATAATGTTGTTAACAACTGTACTACGAACATTGAGCACATTTTGCTTTTATATCAGAAGAATCATCTTATATCTTGCAATTTATCAAAATATCTTTAGAAATGTTATTATTGAGATATATAAAAAAATTATTTTTTATGTAAAAAAAAACAGTTATGAAATATCGAACTAAAGTTTATTCTCAAAAACCCATCATATTTCTTCAAATACTACCAAAAATTGCTATTTCTATGTCCTTTTAAACAAACTTTGGCAACAAACTCTTATAAACCTTGATATCATTTTGAAAAGTACTGTAGTGCACTGCTTCTAGTACTGGATCTTATAAAGTCTTATATATCACAGATACACGTATACATATAATATCCAGGGAAAAGTTTAAAAGCCCAAGTATTTTGATTTTATTAGAGATTGGAACTGTGTCCAAATCTTCAACCAAATACCCATGCCCTTTTAAAATCGGGTCTGTGAGCGAAATATAATGTCGGCGAATAAATCCTGTTGAAATTAACATAGTAAGTCATATAGATACACTCGGTGGAATAAAGTCACCGGACACTTTTTCGCGAAATAATAGTGGGAAAACTAATGAAAAACTTGTTTAATCATCCACTAAAAAGTTATAGTTAAAATATACTAGCATATGATATTTCAAAAAAACCAATAATTTGCACGAAAAAGTATATCACTACAACTTTTTCGATAGTGCAAATATTAATGAAAAATTATGCTTTTATATTTTAAGCTTGTAGTTTTAAAATGTTTTGAAGTATGTTATACTAAATTTCAAGTTTTTTTGATCACGGTCTTAAAAGTTATAACTAAAATACAAATGTATAGATAAATGATCTGGACATAATTAGTAATCCAATAACGCAGTAACTAATAAAAAAAACTCATATAGATGTTCTATGTTTATAGATTCAAAATATTCTGAAATATGCAATGTTAAAGCTTCAAGTTTTTTCAATCACTCTTTAAAAAATTATATCTAATAAACATTAAAATATTATAGTTCAACAACTTTTAATAATGCTTCGATGTTATAATTGGATAAATATCGCATATTCTGAAACATGTTATACTAATTATAATTAATACGGTTATAGTGAAAATACTTTTGCACAGAAAAAAAGTATTTTAGAATATAATACTTTAATACCTTTTTGAAGAGCGATTATAAAAATTTGAAATTTTAGTATAACATGCTACAGAACATTTCAAATTTATGTATTTAGAACACTAATACAAGTTTTTACATTAGTTTTTCCACTATTATTTCGCGAAAAAATGTGTCCTGTGACTTTATTCCACCGAGTGTATCAAATCAATTACATGTAATTAAATGCATAATAACAAAACATATCGATACGTATTAACGTTAAACTATTGATAAACAATTTAGAATTCAGATCGGAAAAAATTCAACATGTCCTATTGGCTTGGACCATATCTAGTCGCGGCATATTTATATACAAAATTAAACTTTTATTAAAACAAAAAATATCTTTTGAATAAGAACCTTTCCATTTGTTGACTGGTTGTTATCTACTTAAAAATGAACTTTAAATTCAGATGATACACTTACTGTATATAAAATTTTTAAATCTGGCCAAGTTGTTGCGACTAGATGGTCCGAGTCAATATGTTTTATTGTTACACAGCATATATCAGCACACCCAGGCCAGGTGGTAGATTATTTTGGGTTACCCGGATGGCTTCAATCAGATAATGATAGACAGCGTTGGCCATTAATAGACAAACCGTCTACAATCATCCATCCAACCTGTATCCTATAATAGGATAGTCCCATCCAACAAAGCCCGAAGGAAGATCTCTCAGGCGCCATTGATATCTCTATCTCCAATCCGCACCCTTCACATCAAAATATCTTTCGTCCTCCTAACCTCTGATGTATCCACTCACAATTGCTACATGTCTTGCTCATATATGCCTCATTAACTATCACAACATCCTTATTAAGCTATCAGCCTTTGGCGAAACTGTCTGTGACCACCATTAAAAGCCGGAATGACAATTACATCAAAGGTGCGTATGAGCCACAATGCGATATTATGATGGCATTCGTTAATGAGATTGCGAATACGTTGTCGAATGCATGCTTGGGCCAGCGCATAGAATTCCATTTTTGAGTAGAAGCTTAGGTCGTTCGGGAAATGAGGTTATCGAGATTAAAATAAAGACGTACAAGTCTTTGAGCATCACTAATGTAACCAGCGCGTGGGTGAATACCAAAAAATAAATGGCTATTTTTCAAATGGTATGAAGTCAAGATTTGACCATTACTCACCAAGTCATAAATGTGCGGACACCTGGATCTAAAGAACAGATGTGAAGACCTTCCACTTGGCTCTCGTGTGAGGTTACTTTGCTCTCATAAACCCAAATGAATGTCCATTGCTGTTGATGTTGATCCCACATAAGTTTGGAATCATTATTGATCCGTCCTTCTAAGTTCGGCCAGTTGTGTCTCTTCTTGTGATGCTCATGATAAAGAGGCGGATGAGTGGTTAAATTCTTCCGGCGAGGTGCAAAATGATCTTTATTGTGAAATGCCTAAATAATACAAGCCTGTAAAGTGCAAGATGCACAATGTTTTCAAAGTAATAAAAGAAAGAATTATATGACTGTTTTACCTGGCACACCCTATCCACCTCTTTATTAGGTCCTTATGCATTGCATTTGGATACACCTGCACCTTCAAGCTTCTCATTAACCCCGCCACCTTCTGCTTTTTTCGTGCGTGGGCCAGCATCGCCGACCTTGCGCTACTTTGTGTTGTTCGGTGCCTGTTCGTTCTTCGTCCGTTTCTTGTCGTTTACTATTGCAATCGGCACGTGTGGATTGTCACTTGCGTGTACCGGGATGAACTTGGGGTCGTCGAAAGATTGAGTCACTCTGCTCGGCAGCCACAATCTAAGAAGAGAGTAGTTAGCAATTATTAAAACAAACGAAAAGAATAATCAAGCAAAACATACCTTTGTGACCAGGCTGTAACGCGAGCATTCCAATAGGGTTTAGGCGGTAGGTCTTTTTTTCTTGATGCTGCCAGAGTGTAAGTGATAAAAAGATGGCTTAAAGAGGCGCAGTAAGAATTTGATAAGAGAGGGAAAGGAAAGAGGTGCTTTATTTATAATCAATCGCATACTAACATTACTGATAAGTTATTGATGAAATGGATTTGGTAATCGATTTATCCGACGACAAAAGTGTGTGATCATTATACGTATGCGAATCAATATGTAAGACTGTGTTTTATTTATAATCAATCGTCGCGTATTTTTTATCTCACGTAAGAATCAAAGTGTTTTATAATTACATATAAAGCAAAATTTAGCCATCTTATTTCTTTTCTCAAATTCAGCTGAAATTTGATGGTTTCGTTCAAATTATAAGATTCTTATTTTCTTGTGCATATAATAAGATTTTTCGTTAAAAGTGTAACGAAATTCACAGTTGCATGAAAATGTGCAGAGAAAATTTAATATACCGTCAGTTTATTATAAAGAAAAATTAGTTAGTCTTTATTATAACGAGAGTTTATTATAACGAGAAAGTGTATATATTAAAAGTAGGGTAAATTATTACTTCGAGAGGAATTTGTTCTAAACTATCAAAGGATGATGCTTTTGTTAACTAAAGAGCTATAGCAAAATTTGATTTTCCTGTAAAGTTGTGTTGCCAAAAATCACATTATTTGATCAAATAATGGTATTTATTATAATATGATAAGCTAAATTATACACAGATTCAGAATTAATTTAGAACAATATACAGTCAAACCTCTCATATGTTACCAACGCATATTTTAGATTTTTCTATGTTGGTTTGTTATTTTTCGAATGTACATACAGTTAAAGCGCAAATTTACGGTAAAATATTAGTCCTAGATTGCAAGTAATCACACGCTTGTACGGAATGAAGAATATATAAGCAGCCGACCTATGCACTCTAAAACAATGTCTCCTTGAATTGTTTGTTCTATTAAGCGCAGTTTAATCTTGAAATTGGCTTTTTCTGTATATGATATTATGTCCTTTAAAAATATACAAAAAGTTCTTTTGAAATGTAATGCGTAATTACGTATTTCATAAAATTCCGTTTAATATAATTGGGAATTTATAATGAAGCACAATTTACTTTTTGATTTCTCACAATCTATTCGTTAACAATTTCATCATGTTCAAACAGTTCTTCTGAAATGTAATGCGTAATTATGTATTTCATAAAATTCCGTTTAATATAATTGGGAATTATATAATGAAGCACAATTTACTTTTTGATTTCTCACAATCTATTCGTTAACAATCTTCAACGTGTTCAATAAATGTTTCTGTTTTCCTTTTCCAAATTGGAAAATGCATTATCTACCTCACAATCTCACTTGAATGACTAAAAACATTGCTCAAAGTTAGATCAAGATCATTTCAATTATTTCAAGTCCTTAATAGTAAAAATCTTAAAATGCATGATGATCAAATGATACTTCAGAGAAAACAATGAATGACTGGAGTTTGGAAACCGTTACAATAGCAACGTGATTTCTTGAACTCATAGAAGATAGGACTCTTCTACTTTATAAAAGGAGCCTGAGAGAAAAAAATTTGAGCAAACTCCAATTAATAAAACAAAATGTCAACAGAAAAAGAGTTTGGAGTTTCATTAAGACAACGCATTGCAAATTTTGACATATCGAATCCCAGAGATTTAATAAGTCAACTTATTAGAGAATATCGAAATGAAACCAAAAGCTATTGTGCTCTTAATAGTTTTATGATCTACCGAAATTTATTAGTTAAAGCATTACACTCTTCCGGTCTTAATCTACAAGCTAAGGAGATCTCTCACTTAGCCTCGAAAAATTGGAGAAATAAATCGGCAACCGATAAACAAATATACCGCGATGCGTGTCGTGAATTAAACTCTTTCACAAAACACACAAAAAATTTGAAAAAATCCAAGATTTTTTCAACTGTGCTCACGCCCGAAAACTTCCCAAAGAAAACCAAATCTTCTCAATCTTCGGTAAAGAAGACGATGAGTGAAAAAACTAAAGAAAATTCTGACTCGCAACCATCAGATCAGACATTCTGTGAAGAACCAGAACACACGCTCTGTGAAGTATTAGAAAATATACTTTGCGAAGAGTTGTGGTATGAGCGGGATCGTCTATCTGCCGAGTCAACTATATTCTTTTAATAACATCGATATATTATAAGATAAAAACAATAAGAAATCCATAAGTTATATTTTATGTTTTTAATTATCAAAATTTTCTGATTTTTCATATTATGATAGAAATTCTATATTTAGATCGTTATGATTTTTTTATACCAAATATGCACATAAAAAAAGTGTCTTTTTTTACATACATATCAAAAGTTTACTTACAAATATTCCTCGAAATCAAGAACACCCAAGAACACCCTCTGAACTATATGTAAATTATTTTAATATGCCATTAATAAAGATTTTGTGATACATTTCAAACCTCGAATTTTGCTGAAAAATAATTCATTACGTAGTTGCATTTTTCTAGAAACAAATTAGAAAATATGGGGACGAATTAAAGGATAAATAATATGCACGTAATTTCTAGGCAAAGAAATTGCACGATGACCGGGCTTTTTGATCCGTAACAAAAATAAAGATTGATTCTGAGAAAAATTCTATCGAATTTGGAAATTTTATAGCATTCATATAAGATCTTTTTTCATTCATCTATAACCTTTTTGATTCTTAAAACGGCCGATTATTGCTCACAAGGTAAAAATCTCTGTATACTATCCAAGAGATCATTAATGCAGGGATCATTAATGCACGTTTTATTTAGAAATCATAAAATTTATTTTTGAATTTCTCAACATACGTACATGGTACGTACGTAATATTTTTAGATTTGGAATTTATTGATTTTTATTGATTTTTATCGTTATGGAACTAATCGTCAATATGTGAAACAAATATAGGCACCTGTGCAACTTTCTTATTTAAGTAGTGGAAGTAATAGGGGAATAGAATTAACAATGCCAAACTGACTAGGGATAATCGACTAGCCGGCTCAGTTGAGCTGATTATTTTTTCCTAAATTTGGTTTAATTATACTGATATCGATGCTGTATATACGTGTAAATAAAGTAGAAAATCCGCGTGACTGTCGATTAGTTGAAACAAAGCCAAATTGGTCGCCGGATTGGAGCACTATTTATGTCTCGCATTTATTATAAAACTTTACTAAAAATAGTTATATACATATATGATAAAATTTTATGTTAGAAAATATCAATAAAATAAAGATTTAATGATTTAATTAATTTTTTGTAGTAACTATTTATTTACATTGTGTACAAATAGTGTAAACGCAATAAATATTAGTGTTTAAAAATTTAGTCAAGAAGAATGCCAGTGATGGCAAACAAAGTATTAAATATTTAATAAACGGTTTAAATCTTCTTTATTGTTTAGCGTGCAAATACTTTTGGGAGGGGGGACTGTAAATAATTGTTTAGTTGAAAATGGTTTTAGCTTCGCTCAAAATCTCTAGCATTCTGTATTTGTGCATAAATCAGTGATAGATATCTAAAAAGATTTTTATGGGGTATAAGATGATATTATTTTTGAAAACCTCAACATACATGTTTCCGCAGTCTTCACCGGATATGACGTGTAATGATCATCACTAGATTAGGTGAAACTGATGATACAATAGCTTGTTATGCATGTACAGCATTATTAACGTTACATGTAATAGGATATGTTGGGAGGATATAAACTATAAAAAAAATTTCCAAAAGACGAAAGATAATGGATCTCAAGATTCTTTGTGTATAATCTCGGAAATCGTTTTAATTAACCAATCAAACCATGTTGGTTAGTATTCCAAATGGAGTCGTCATAATAAAAATCATCTCTATATAATCACAAAGCGCAACAACGATAATTCATTATTTTATAGTACATTTTAAATATGTCATCCGAGAGTAGTGACAAAAATTATTTTCACTATCCGTCTCTTACTCCAATAAACATCGATGTAAACTTGCCATTCGATAGTGATCTAGTCAAAGACATTAATGCAAATGGATTCATACATTATCGCACGGCATTAAGTGGTAAATTACAACAAAATGGATATAATTTTGAAGCGAAATACGTTTCTAAGTTAGCTTCAAATAAATGGAAGCTGAAATCCGAATCTTATAAAAATCAATTCAAAACAAAATCCAACGAAATAAAGATAGTTTTACCAAAATCACAACCACACAACAAAATCAAATTTCGCCCTCTGTACGATCCAATTAAACCCAGAAATCAAAAAAAAACAACCAATAAAGGATTAAATTCTTCGAATAATTCAAGCACTTGTCAAGATATTAATAATTATTTTGATAATGGCCTCACTTCCCAAGAGTTTCCACAAAATACAAACGAGTCTTTTGATTTCAGTTCTTATAAACCTTTTGATTTCAATTTACTCCCACCTTTTAATTCAAATGTATTCACAGATTTTTATGTGAATTCTGCATCTTTCGATTCGCAACCTCCACCTTACAATTCAAATTCTGCATCTTCCGATTCAAATTTCTTCGCGTCTTATGACCCAATTCCCTTTGTGTCTTGTGACTCTGTTCCCTTTGTGTCTTGTGACTCTGTTCCCTTTGTGTCTTGTGACTCGATTCCCTTTACGTCTTGTGACTCGATTCCCTTCGCATCTTGTGACTCGATTCCCTTCGTATCTTGTGACTCGATTCCCTACAATTCTATTCATAATGATTTTCAATTGATACCACTTAATGCATCAACTAATTCCTTGCTCCGGGAGAAACAAGAGCTTGTCGTATACATCCCAAAAGAGAATTGGTTTGATATTAATATCCCGTAATATGGAAGTAGAATTACATAAGCTAGTTTCCATCTTATCTTCTATTATTACCTAGATTTATGAAACATATATCCGGTGCATATTTTTAATAATTTATTCTTAACTCTTTAATAATTTATTCTTAATTCTTTAATAAATTAAATAGTCGATTTCGGGAATTTAAATACGATTACAAAATAAATACAGCATTGATAGTTTATCTTTAGAAACACTCTTGTAGAAAATTCAAACCTTAATTTAATTATTAATTTAAGAACTAAAAGAAAATTAGACCAATTAAGGTTTATGCGGCAAAAGACGGCAGTTATTGAATTTATGATAAGTTTATTTATAAATTTCTAAAATCAAGGTTATTATGTAGACTTTATAATAATTCGAATAAACTCGAAAACTAATCGCGAAAACGTTTGTACAGTCGCCCTCCATATAATCACACACTTGGAACCAAAAAAAGTGCGATTTTAAAGAGCTTGTGACTATATTGAGGTCAAATTTCCTATGCTTCCCTTTGAAAAAAGTTGCGGGAGCTGTATCATAAATATTATGGAATAACTTGGGATTAGTAAGAACTGCTTCGGAATTAGCACAATTTCAGGAACTGATTAGGAAAATGCGCAATAATTTCGTATATATTTTGAGCAGTTCTTGGAATTCCTTAACTGTTCCAGGAAATTCCGTATGACTTCACAATACAGTTGTCACGCCATGTTAGTGTTTCGGGCGAAACTAGTTTCGTCCAATTTGATCTACAAAGAGCTTCCAAATTAGGGGAATGTCTAAAGCCTGGTCCATCCGATAATCAATCCGAAACACAAACCAATAAGGATGCGTAAATTTTTTATCAACCCGGCAAAACAAATCCGAAGCGCGTACAAAAAGATGAAAAATAAAGGAAAACAAATGCTTAAATCTATCTTGGTGTACTAATAAAAACTGTCGGGAAGGCAATTTTATATGTAAGCTTGATCACAACTCTAGCCTGACATTAACCCTAAGCAATATTTATATAGTCACGTGATAGACCAGGCTTTAGACATTCCCCAAATTAGGGTTTCGGATAGTTTCGGACTTACAGGGCGAAACGTTTAGGATTTTGAAAAATACACCCTTGGGACCAAGAAAAAGTGAGTTTAAAGAGGTTGGAGATCAAATTTCCTATTTTTCATAATAGCAGAACTGAGAAAAAGTGTGATTGCAAAGAGGGTGTGATTATATAGGAGGTGATTATTACTTTGTTAGATCCTCGAATCAACAAAGATGCTAAGTATGCTCAGTAACACACTGGCGAATTTTGGTAGTGCTATAATAAAGATTATCTGCATAACACATTTTTGGCAAATCCGTATTGTTCTTTTCATTGTTTCTTTCGCAACTTCATATACATATATGGAAATTTAAATGAAAACATTATTTAACGTTAATGATTTACAAGTTACATGTAGCATAGACCGGTTGCACTTTGACTTTTTGGGTAATACGCACGTGATTTCGGATAGTGTAGTTATAGAAAGTTAGAGAAAATCACCATTTTAAATGACCCCTGAAAATATTTTAATGATATATTGCATGATAGATTTATTAAATTAAATTCGCAATCGTGCATCGCTTGTTGACCTTAATTGATTAGGGGCGGATTTCAATTATTCAATCGCAATTGTTCATTATGCAGTAATCTTACTTCTTAGCGGATTTCTTTAATTCAAAAGAGAAAAAAAATATTTTTTCGAAGAAAGGGTAAATGTCTGTATTCTCTTACGTAACTATTGATTGTCAAGTAATTTTTGCGGTGGCGAAGCTTGCTTATGCCAAAAAGACAGTTTTGACAAACAAGATGCTGTGTTCGGTATATATGTTATTCTTGTATCATACGCACAAAACACAAATTATTAATATTACGTACCTTGATTGTTATTGTCAATTTTTTCATCAATATCAAATCTTACAAAAGTCAGTGGCAGACAAAAGTTGGCTCATAAATTGTACTTTAGTTGCGAACTCGCTTTCAGAATTCAAGACCCAGAAATTAATCGATTGCATGAATTCTTAATATACTGGTTTTATTAGTTTTATTCAGTCAGTAACTTGTGTTTGTTGATATCTTATTATGAACTCATTTTTGTGGAAGAATATAAAATAAATAGCTTGTAAAAAAAATCTATATAGCATTTAACGTCTGATTTGGCTTTCATGAAAAGATCTTTTAACATTTCCTCTTCAGGAAATTGCTTAATTGAAAAACATAAAGAACTATAATTAATAAGGGAGTGTAATTTATAAACTTATTTTCACGCATAGGAATATATGATTATCGCAATATAATAGTAATATAAATACAAGTTGCATATAAATATATTTATACGAATTTACTCAGAATGCTTGGGTCTAATCAGAAAACGATCACTAGGGGAGGGTGGCCCGCCATCTAAATTGTCGTCATTCATTGGATCATTAAAATATAGATTCTCTTCAGGATCAGATGCGATCTCATCAATGGAGTATTTGAGCTCCGAAATGGAATTTTGCTTAATATCGTCATCTTTATTCAGCCATTCATGCGAAGCGAAATCTTTATTTTTAGAATTGAGATATTCTGATTTTCTAGCTTTGGTCTTTTTGCGAATGACTTTATTACGCATGGTCTCGCTTGTCATTACAGCTGGCCAAAGAATTCTCCGCTTTTTCGCAGGTCTTGTTTCTTTTCTGGTCATAGATTTAGCAATAGTCTGAGCTGCATCCTGGAAGACGACTTTGGCATTAGGTGATTTCGTTTTCCAATTTTTCGAAGCTAATCGAGAGATCTCCACGGCTTGTAGATTAAGACCAGAAGAATGTAATTTTTTAACTAATAATTGTCGGTATATAAAGAAACTATTTGGCGGAGTGCGACATTCTTTTTTGCTTACATATTCGGTAATAAGTTTATCTAAAAGATCACCTGATGGGGTTTCTACTTCAAATTCGAATAAATTATTTTCTATCATAATTATGAGTTAAGAAAAATCTTATCGTGGGGGTTCTCAGGAGTCTTACAACGTCGTCGGACTTATGAAACTTATATATTTGTTCGTTGCTGCTCGACTGTTGTGACTGTATACCTTACTTTTTTTGGTATGCGTACAGTATAATGATTACCGTTTTAATTATGTTATACTTTATATACATGTACGTACTAGGATTAGCTATCGTATCTAATGATTGTTTGATTGCTTGATGTCTTTTTTTCGCCAACAAAGTTGTTGTCGATATCTTGCATTGATAAAAGACAAGTTTTGTTATGTAGAGCAACTTCAAAACATCCAAGACATTTATTTTACTAATAAGTGCTGAAAAAAAAGTATGCACCCTCAGAAATTAAAGAGGTTGTGACTGGGATCAAAACTTTCCCGAGGGTGTGTATAGAGGTACGATTGTACTTCTAAAAAGTTGCATTAATATTTTTCCAAATAAAAAAGAATAAGTTTGCTCCTTGAAAATTCTTTTCATTTTTTTACAATAATGTAGTCGAAAACCCCAATTAATTTTATGTTTCATTCCAATCAAACTACTTTATTACTTTATCCATGCTTCATTATAACCTGCTAGAAACAGCTGCGAATCGACTCAAATACGCATGAGAAAAATTAAAATTTTGAAAGCCATGTTACGTTGTTGTCGTTTATATAAAAGTCAAAAAAAAAGTTTTAGATGATTGGAAAAATATTCCGAAATATACGTTGCACATCGATCTTTTAGCTTGATCACAAAATGCATGCACATGTACTTTAGCCTTTTTGCACCATTAATACGTATATATATCCGTACTTTTTATTCATGCACGCATATATGCACCGCATGTCTACAACAAGTATATCAAGCATAAAATGCACGCGCATGAAGGCGTACAGCTTGCTGTTGTTGTACTGGCCATTTGTATGTACGTGTTACAGCAGTATACTGTCGGGCGTTAATAATCAGCCTAAATCTGTTGCCTTTGAATTGGCCGATGTTATGTCATTCTTTTAATTATATACGTACTTGATATAAAGTGCATTGCCGGGACATCTATCTCATCAGATTAGTTTAGAATACATGTGATTTCAAATCATAGACGAGTTAATTCTACGTGCGCAAGACTAATTATTAAATTCAAAAATTATTAGTTAAAGTATTTTTCGTTAAAATACCATTGTATCGACATGAGAGTGGTCACGGGTTTGTATCAATACGAGAGTGGTCACTGATTTTTTGCCTAAAATTGTTTGAATGAATCCATGTACAGGACGTAGTTTCATAAAGTATAAGCTGACATTGATCATACACTTAAAAAATTGATTCATGTACATGATGGCATAACATTTTTGATCGGCATTTCACGGATTTATTGATGTTCGTACATCATTAATTCCTCGTGTTCTATCTCTTTGAATTAAACGAATAGACGCGCGCGCTTGCATCATTAATAAGTATCAATGCAGCACAACGTGTCAGAAATTACCTGTCAAATAGACAATTTAATAAACAAAGCATTTTTGGTATGTAGTCAGAGAATAAGGTTTAAAGTATCTTATATGTTTATTTTATAAGTCTTTGCAGTGCAGTAAATATACTTGTATATATTTGTATTTGTTTATATACTATGCCACTTAAGTATTATCTAAGCGAGTTTATAACCAATCCGGTAATATCTCAACGATTCAATGCACATTGATTGAAGCACGCCATAATAAAGTGTACGTATTGTCCAGGGCAGATTATCAATGTAGACAAAGAAACTTTAATTCTATTGAACATTTTTACTATATCAATCGAAAATTCGATAATCTGTCATGGAATTACATGTATTGCTATCGATCTCGTCTGCCTGGTTAAAGCTTTAAGATATAATTTGTCCTTGTGTCTCATTCAAAGGATGTGTTATCTATTGATCTGAAAGCTGCAGGACAGTGTATCAAAGTTTATCATCGTGAATACGAACTCTTTATTTATTTATTCGCTTTAGCGTTAGAAAACGAATTTACATTTTTTTGTTTAAAGATCTACCTTAGTTTTTTTTGAAACTTGTCTGAATTCCAACTTTATTCTCAATTCAGATAAGACACAATAGTCGATTTGTTTCACGAAGTCGTTTATAGTGCTACAAAGGGGATCATTAACGCTGAATCTGCATATATATTTGACAGCGATATGGTGCATAACTCAATGAACTTCTTAAATAGGAAGTAAATCCCTATTCTATCATAGATTTAATGCACCATAGCGCAATGTTTGCCTGAAAATGATATTACACATATTACAAATAAATAGTAATTGTGTCAATATGTTAATGTCTAAGACGTATTCTCCGCTGTTTGCATATTTTTGTGACCCCCTCTATTTGATAAAAGTAGTTTCATTTTTTCTAAATTTTCTTTTAGCTTTTTTTTAATTAAGTAAATACTCTATTGCATATTACATATTATTTCTATATTAGGGATAGGAATCGATTCTAAAACTGATTGATTTTGTAAAGTCAAGGAAATCAATTCTTAGAATCGATTCCTATTCCTAAATAGAGAGATAATAAACCCAAATTTGGACAAATACGGGGTGGAGTCGGTGGATTAGAGTAATTTGTCCCTTTTCTCTGATTCCACCCATATGTAATGATAGAGTAGTTACTCTGAGCTTCCGTTAATTAACAAAAAACAAAAATAATCAGCAAAAGAAAAAGACATGTAAAATAATCGCGAGATTATTTCATCCGATGGAAGGGTCACAAAAATATGCAGACAACGATAATTTGATATATCTATATATAGTCGGATCAGGCATCGATTTAACGATGGGTCGGGACATATAATAAAAAATTTAAAAAATGTCGTTATTCCTGATTTTATATGGAAAGGAATTTAAGTGTGATATCGTTATGGTAAGGTAGTAATTAGTGATCATTAAATCATATAAAGTCCGATTGTATTAACATTCATGTTCAATTTAACGATATTTCGGTATATCGCAATTTTTTGTTTCCCATTCATATTAAATAGTATTGCAATCAACGATATCATATGTTTTGGGCAAACCCATTGTCATTAAATCAGGATTTTACTTGGTTATCGCTAAATCGGGTTTTGAATGTATGGATTATATTAAGATCAAAAATTCTAATATATTTTTCACACATAGTCAATCTCGATTTAACGGACTCTTGATGTCTAATTATGATTATAATGAATTGAGTTCAAAACATTCAATAATAAATCCTCTTGAGATAGTGAATTTATCAATAAATTCGCGATATAGTGAATTTTCGAAAAAGTTTTACTAATAGACTCGGAACCTTCGTTAGATCAAGAATCACCACCATATAAAAACACCCCCAAATATCCACCAAAAATTAGACCCGTTCCGAAATAAGGTATTGCGACATCGGAAATTTTACGAAATCAAGATTATAAGATGCATTCACTATTAATTTATATTCAATTTATTCATGGTTATATTTCCTATAACATAATCATTCAAAATACTCTCCTCCGGGGTACACAAGCGTTTTTCGGGGAAAGGTTGAATGATACTCAAATATTTATACGGTAAGCATCAAGACATGTTGGCAATTTACTAAGTCATATTCTATTTAATAATCATAACTTATATAGGTCATAATGATTCATTGTCAACACTGCAAAAAACTTTTAATTATACGAAAAAAACACAGAACTTAAGAAAAAAAAATGAATAACGCATTTATGTATCAATTATCCAGTAATTTCCTATAAATTATCCTGATTTCGGTATACTTTGTCATATAATTTGTCCGCGTTGATACATTTTATTGTCGATTTCATTTTAAACAATGATGCTGGTCATGAGCTGAAACTCAAAAAACCCAAATCTCGGAAGATTTTTAAAGTTTGAAACTAAATTTGGTTTGTCTAAAGAAATCTGTTATTAAAAATATATTATATTTAGGTTTTGCTACAACTAAATTATGTTTCTATAACTTTAATGCCAGAAATTAAGTTTAATTTTGCCAATAATAATAAGATCATGTGAAAATTAAATGGTCATCATCCTATAACGATAACATCATGCAGAAACATCACCCAAATTGACCTGCGAAATGTTAGTGGTAGCACGACTATGTTTAAGTGACAAATTCCGTAAACTTAACCCTGGTATTCGATACGAAAATAGGACGAATTCGATTATTTCTTACTTTTCTGTGTCGAAAACAAGTGTAGTTATGTGTTCCAGATTTGTCTTTTTTCCTGTATACGTATAGTGCTAGCATTTCTGAACGTTTAATATGTTATTGATGCCGATCTATTTCTAGTTGAACGTCACACTGCTTTATATCAAATCCTAATTTGTTAATGATCATGCCCGAAATGAAACGCCACAGATTACAATTATTACAAATTTCTATAAATAGGAAATTTCTCGCTTTTAAATTAACAATCCACGTTTTCTGATGGTGAAAGTAATGTTAGATAGGCAAATAACCGTACACGTATCAGATACGTATTGCACATTTTCTTACCATGCGAAAATGATATACAGTCTAAGGTTTATGAATCTGTAAGGAGGATATTCCGAAGAAATTGACTGTGAAATTGAATGTGACCTCATTGTTCGAATTTTTAGGAAATTAGGAAATAATATTATACTTTAGTGATGAGGACATCTCCCCGAAAACACTCGCTTACAAAGCGGAGATTTACTCCATTACGTGATTTGTATTCCACAATTGTTTCTTTCTTTCTTTCTAAATATAGCAATAATATTTTGAATTGATCATTCAACAAATATTAAGCGTGTACGCGTTTCTTTCTCAATAAACTAATCTTTACTACATGTTAAAGTAAAACTCGTAAATTTTGCTCCACAATAATAGCTTTGAATGTTATTTAAATAATTATGTAGTATAGGCAGAGTCGATCAAATCACGTGACGCACAGGCTATGATGATCAGTAAATTTCGGATTAGCTTCTTTCTCAACCGATCCATGAAAAAAATTACAAATTATTTAAAATATTATATTTAAAATGTTAAGTTTGTCGAATCAGTAATTTTTGCGTAAATATTAACTACTCTTGCCAATTAAAATAGTTATAATAGAACCAATAAAAATCAGCTTATCTTAAAAAATAAAACCACAAATTTCTATTTTTATTTAAAAATAGACGGAAGGGGAGAGTATGTCATTGTTCCGGTTACTTCTTTGAGGACAATTTCTGCATATTGTACACCAAGCTATCATATGAAACTTGTATGATATACACGACACAACACGACACAACACAATCCTGTTTGTTTGTTTTATCATCTATATCTTTGACATTGACCAAGTATCGGAATTTCCCAGCAGTAATTTTTAAGTGCACAACTTTATACAAAATCTGAAACAGAAATGCACCGATCCTTTACCTAATACAAAGGCTGAAGGCTCTAAATGAAGATTAGCCATAGCCTTACTAAATATAGTCTTAATTGAGAACAAATGGAATTTACAGGTCATTTTTCTAAATATAACTATTCAGGAGAGATAAGTAACGTAAAAAAGTAACCAATCAAATCTTGATAAGTCCAAATAAAATTCAGAAAGGTTTTGATTATCCATTTTGCACAAAGAAATGCATGATCTCTAAAGATCGATCGAAACCCCATTTATTCGTTCTTTCAAAGAGAAAAAGTTTCACGAGATGATTTGGAATCTTCTTTCGGCGTGTGAACTTCAATTACTTGCATATAAATTTTTAATTATTTGTATTTGTCGCAAGAAATCGATACATCAAAGTTATCTAGTTCAGATCGAGTAAAAGATTAGGAATATCGAATATTCCTGACATGTGCATTCATAAATTTGCAAATTTTTCTTTTACCGCTTGACTTTCTTTGAACGCTGATTTGCATATCAGATCGTGTGTATGTAAGACAATTGGGGGGGGCACACTTGAACTATGTTTCATTGATACCCAGCATCTAAAACTAGATATATCTATCACTAGATAAACAATCAAGCAAATAATATAGGTTAAAAATTATCGTTATGACTCAATTTAATATACTGGATGCGACATGTCAATCTTTATTTACTTGCAGACCTCACCTGCAGAAAGTTAATAAAAATTTGGAGTGTAATATATCATAGACGTCGGTTTTTGTTATTCTCACTATTGAAATTTAAGATATTTTGGCTGAAAATGCAAGGTAATGAATGATTGACAATTCATTTGCTGCATATGTGCACATAAAAAAGCTTAAAAGCCCCCCCCCCCCCCCGCCTACACAACAATCGATTTCACTAGAGTGTTAAAGAATAATACCACTTTATGCATTTAATTTGTTTGTTTGTTTGTTTGTTTTAAATATAAAGTCGATTCAATGTACATGTATCGGTACTATATATTTCTTTTTCAATAAGAGGACGATCGCCGATTCTCGTTCAACAAGGCGGTAAGTAAAACAAAATGTGATTGACCCATCGCGCATGGATAAACTCATCGATTTTGAGACTTTTATATTAGTGTCTCTGAAAAAATGCGGTAAAATAGACAACTTTGCTTTGCATGCATCCATTCAAAATGTTTTCTGATCCAAAAATTGTGTGTCAATGAAGCATGAGGCATACTGAACATCAGGTATGTAAGTCTTCTTTCATGGATTCCTTTTTTATCCATTTTGCAATGTGTTAGAATTTTCTTTATGTGAATTAAATTAATAACCTTTTTTGTTTTATTTTATATTTGTTTTTTTCCTTCTCATTATCTTGTTAAGTAAAATAAGTACGAAATCTTGGCATTAATTACACATTTTCACATCATCAGGTGTTATCTCTTATTTTGGTGTTTGTGGATTGAAAAATATAGACATGTAATTTAAACTTTTGTTTATCGTTATTATTATTACCTACCAAATCATCGTTTGATTAACCGACGGGTATTACTCAAAATGTAATTTAGGAATCAAATCTGGTAAGTGACACACACACACACACACACACATATTTTCATTGTTTATATAATTGTTATGTAATAAATAATAAAAAATTCATATATCGATATATTTTCGTTATAGCGCATGTTAGAAAGACCCCGATGGTTAGCGAAAAAAACAAATATGCAAGCAAAAATTGTACTTTTAGAGATGCAAGACTTTCTCGGGATTAAAAATATATTTATTAACGTTAAAGTAAAAATCATGAATACATGTATAAACCAATACACAACTGTAATTGATATAAATATTTACTCACACAGTTTCTCGTTTTCTCAAGTTTTGTTAACCTTTTTGAGTTACACTTGCTATTGATTAGAACGTGTATATTATTAACAAAATAAAGAGTAGTCTTTTGTATTTGAAATACTAAAAAGGTAACAAAATCTCTTTCGTCGGAAATCTTGATTTTTTACTCCTGTTCCTTTCAAAACGGTCTTCAACAGTACGAAAAGACCAAAACCTTTTCACAAATTAATTTTTCCCTTACTTCAATATGTGTGAGAATCGCAGTCAAGCTACTAATGTCGAAATGAAGAAAAATATTAAGAATGCGAAAAATAATATTGAACTATCAATTTCGTTAAGTGTCGCTTTAGAAGCCATGAGTCCGCCATTCCCGCCTGAAATTACAGCAGCTGAAATAATTGCTCCAAAACAAGATGGTAGAGCACCAACAAAAGCACCAAATAATTTTTTAATTTATCGCAAGGCATTTGTTAAAGCATTGAATTCCAAAGGAATATTTCTCCCTATGAGAGCAGTTTCATTAGCTATTTCCAAAAGATGGAAATCCGAACCGGCTTGGGTTAAAGATGCATACAGTCAAATCGCTAACGAAGCAGGACAATTGTTGAACGAACGCCATTATGGTCTATGGGATTCTTACTTGACTACCGATTGTCACATTAAAGCTTCTTCTCGACCCGCAGGAGTTGTAGTTCGTCCTCGTATCAAATCAAATAGCTTAACTCAATCAAGGCTGGACATTAAATTAAACAATGACAACAAAAAGCATATTTATCATAAACCAAAAGAATCTGCCTGTCTATCAATTAATTCAATGATAACTGAATTTAACGTTAACGCTAAAGAGGTTGTAAATACAAAGAACATTGATTCTGAAAATCTCGCTTCCAAAGATCAACAATCTTTGAAAACTATTATTCCAATTGTTCCGGGAGAACAAAAAGAACAAAAACCATCAAACATTGTTGAGTCAGATGGAAAAATCAAAATCCTGAACCAGCCAATGAATAGTAACCCGGTGTTCAAAAAAAACGATTCTCCTGAAACGACTCCGCCTATGACTCCTGATCCCGAAGTTCGATCGTTAGAATCGCATATGTCAGCAGCACAATCATCTTCTATAGATGATCACGAAGAAAACATCACCTGTGAAAAGCAAACCGAGTTCATAGCGGAATCGACCTATAATGAATTTTTACTCACAGAAATGAGTGTTGAATCATCTGCCTATTTTTATAATCATCCGTGTTCTACAGCACTGGAAAACTTTTATTTTGCAAACGAGTTTTCTTCCTTTGAAAAGCAAGCTGTTCCTTACCACTCTCCAGATACTGACTACGAATTAGATCCGCTGGAAGGACGTCTTAATATTTCAAATCTGGCATTTCAATCATCAAATCAATGTTTCTTTGCCGAAAAATCTCCGTGTTACTATTAAAAAAACTTTTTTTTTTTATCTTATCTCGTTTGGTATAAACAAGTCAGTAATGTAAATAAGATTTAACTTTTTAAAATATTCGAATACTTTCATTTCACCCATGTAATTAAGCTGGTCGTATTAATAAATAATATTCCTCTTAGAGTTTTTGTATTACTACATGTACGTATTTTGTTTGCTCTTTCTAACCATTATTTGTTTACTCTACCATAAATAAAATATCGATATTAAATGTCGTACTACAAGAAGTGAATTGCTTAACGTTAACGTTAAGCACAAATGATCGTTATCGTTATGCGTGAATATTTATCTGCATCCCCCGTTTTATGGTAACGACAACAGAAAAGCAAGTATGCAATTAGTGATAATAAGATTAATAACATACCAGTTTTAAAGATTCGTTATAACGATAAGTGCATATTTAATACCTAACTTAAGGAGCATATCTCTTCTTTCATGTTTACTTGTCAATTTTTATGGATCAATAAAACGAACAAATATTCTCTTCCAACAATTTCTAATTTTTATATGAATCTAAGTACATGTATCATCTGATTCCTTTGACTAAAAAAGTTACGGACATATTATTTATCCTTTGATTAATCGCTAATTTGTTAGTTTCAAATGGCAATTTGTAAATGCGTCAAGCTCGTGTTTTAGAAAAAGGAAACAATTAATGAATCAATTGTATGCGTCCATTTTGAAATTTTTATCTAAAGAATCATTAACTTTCATTCTAACGCTAAAGACAGTCAACTTTCCATATGAACACACAGTTGAATTATTTTCAATAGCATGATTGTATAGAAGTTTTTCAATATATTTCTTGAGTTATTAGTCAAAATCATGGTATGATTGTGGAAGTCTTTATTTCATCGAGTTTGTTTTGTATTGATTTTGATAAACAGTTTGATGAAATACTGCCATTTGATTCGTATGTATTTTTCTGTTTAATAATACATGCACATGTACCAATCGATTGGTTAATTACAACGTTTTAGAATATCATTTATAATTGTTATATTTTAAGTTTCGGTCCAATTTAAGCCACAGAAAGTTTTTTCATGCCCACCTATCGGGTATTGGTATTTACATGCACATGTACATGTACATGTGCATGAACTGTAGTGATAATCATCGCCATTTATGGTTATTTGGTATACGTACAGTATTTGTATTGTATGACATTTATTCAATATGTAGCGAGTTTTTGATTTTTGCCAATATGTAGCATACATGTGGTAAAGTGATTTCGTTTTATTTTTTAATACAGAAAACTTATCCTAGAATCATATATTTATATTAAAATATTTTTTGTTGAATTGCATAAAGAAGTTTTTTATTCTATAGCTTTTGTAATTGTAATTTTTATCGGTTCATCTTCATCTATATTGATTGTTACATTCTAATAGTTTCATTGATTATATAATTAAAAATATTACTAAAGCTCCTCGCGGGGGTGACAAATAGATATTTTGGCTTGCGAGCTTTTTTATATGAAATTTATTAATAAATAAATCACCACGGAGGTGACAAATAGAAATTTGGCTTGCAAGCTGGCTCACGATGAGCTTCAACTATTACATTATAGATTAAATACTATAATGTACTACAGTATAGTAAAAATCGCTACTTCAAGAAATTCGTTAAATTGAGTCTGATTTTTATCTGTTCTCTTATGGAAAAGGATTTAAGAGTGATGTCTTTAAAGATATTAATTAGTGATTGTTAAATCGTATAGTCACTAATCGAGGTCTGACTGTATTTACTTAAAAAAAACTACATTTAAGATTGTAAAATACAATAATATCAGATAATGAATATAATATGATGTTGAACAATTCTTCAAATATCAGAGTATCTCATAAAGCATCAGCAGACAAATTTGCCTGCTAAATTTTTTTTTGTACATTTACTCCTAATTTTTAAAATTTAAGACTAATAATAAGAATTTTTTAAAATTGCTTATTTTTAGCTTATAGACAACTCAATTTTTCCATAGTTATTAAAAAAATGAAAATAGTATATAATTAAAGCTAATATTATAAAAAAAATTTTAATTTTTGGCAAAGATATAAATTTATGGAATTTTAACAAGCAAATTTGCCTGCTAAACCTGATGGTTTAAGGGATAATATAAAAAAGCTTGAGTATACTTTATTTCAATAATTAACTTTTGTGTTTTATAAGAGTTTTAATAGTTAAAAATGTTTTTAGTAATCATTTTTACAATAAATTTTGCAATGTAACTTGAAATTTACAAGTGCTTACTATTAGCTTGTTAGTAACGATCATATTCATATACAGTAAGCAAGTATGTTTTAAAGTCAGTTATACAATCTTTAGAATATTTAGAATCAGAGGATTGTTATTTGAACTGCAAGAGCATGATTTATCTACTTTCAATTTTTTTGTAATTGGAATCATACGTACAGTCAAAACTGGTTATAACGAACCCCGGTTATAACGAAGCGTAATTAAAACGAAGTTTGAATTTTGCAATAACTTAATAGTTCGCTATAAAAAGTTAGTATATACATGTATAACGGAGATTCCAAAAATTATCCGGCCACCTTCGTTATACATGTATCCAGTTTTGACTGTAGTTTTACAACACAATCAGCTGATTTGTAAGATACATGTAATACATTCCTAAAATAAACAAAAATACGTAGTGAGCTAACCGCCATTTGTTTTCAGTATTTTCTTTATACTGTACTCTAAATGAGCACCCCTTCATTGTTTTTTAATTCGGTAAAAATGATTTTCCTCTTGCAAGGAAAGCGATAATTTTTCTTAGGATAATATTGATATACAGTAACATTCAACAAGTGGCATCAGTATTATTGTATGAATAATAAATGTTTATAACTTAGATTTCTCAAAAGGTATCTTTGATGTCAACTATATGCGTCTTGTTAGTACAATCTTCTATCCAAAATAATTGTTTTGTCTAATGTTATATGTCAGTTTATATACTTGTTTAAGTGATAACTTTATAAATATTTCATATATTGAACGTAAAAAACTTCAGGATTAAAAGACCAACGTAGCAGTGAAACTGCTCGTTACAAATACCATACATGCAGCACTGGATCAACTTGGCTTATAAAAATTTTGCTGGACTGCAAATTTATTGATTATTATCATTAAACTATATTCTTTAGAATTGTTTGCTACAATGTATGCGTTCGATCATATTATGGTGATTTAAAGCCAATTAACACTAATGCAAAAAGATGTTCTCGGTGTGGATATAGAACCTTTCGGCCAACACCAATCTTATCACTAGCATTAACCCTTACTCTAACTCTAGTCGTATCCTTATCTTAATTTGGGCCGATTCTATATCCACATATCGTTATGTCCCATTCCCACTTACAACATACTGTATACATATCGATATAAATAGATTTATAATTATTTAGTTAAATAACTGGTTTATTAAATAACAAGTGGGTGTATTTAATTGGTGTTCATATCGGTGTGAATATAGCAATGCCACATGTATTATGATATAAAGAAATTAATAGAGAATTTATATACCAAGTATTTGGAGTAATGATTGTATGGTCATTGAAAGTAGATCCAGTAACAATGTCTTGCACCATGTTTACATGTAGTTGCGGTTGCAGTGGTCGTCGTTGCGGTAGTTGGTTCATCTTATCGAATGTTAAAAACGAATATAAAGTCTCAGAGTTGCCAATAGAAATTATTCTTTTACAAGGAAAGAGAGGATGTGAATTATGTGAGAGGAGAAAACTGAGTTTGCTAATTTAATGTTAAGTAAATTTATAGACGAGCAGGATACAAATTAGATTTCATTTAAAATGAGATTATACTTATACATACATACATACATACATACATACATACATATATATATATACAGTGACGATCATAATTAATGCAACAAAAAAAAGATTTTTGTTGAATCGAAATATTTCACGAAAATTAGGAGATATCCTTTTTGTTTTTTTGATAATTTTGTTCGCTAATAGTATTGTTTTTATATATTAAATTCTTAACAGTCATTATTATTTCCAATCCC
>CAJVPL010000186.1:0-37029 GCA_910591945.1 Ambispora gerdemannii
TATAAATTTTATGCTATTAAGTTATTATTAGAGAACTAATCATATTTAACTAATGATGCATAGGCATTATCATGAAGTATAGGTATCATGATGAAGCATAGGTATCATAATGAAGCATGGACATCATCGAATGTAATCAAGGTAACATTAAATGTGTTATCAAATAATATGTAACTTAGCGTACTAAAAATAATATCCAATAAAATATAACTAAAATATCACCAATAAGAATATAAGATTTTAACAGCACATGACTTTATGATTTAGTGAAAATCTAAATCATAACAATATTTTGAATTTTGCATTTGCTTGTATTATCAAAAGAAAAATAAAAAATAATAATAATTCATCGATAATTGAAGAAGGTAATTTTAAAGGAGGTAATTTTTTCTTATCCAAATAGAATATTAAAATTGAAATAACAACAAATACTCTTTGGTGCTGATTAAAAAAAGATAAACATAATACTATAACTATTTCTTCTCATGAATATCAAGCTGGCTGGTTTCAAAATTTGACAAAATGAATAGTAATAGCTATTAAAAAATGAAGAGAAGGAACTAAAAATCCAAATTATATTAAATATTGACAAAATCAAATTGCCAATAATTCTTATGCTACAGCTACTTTATTGACATTATTAAAAAAAGATGATAAAAATAAAAATAAAAATAAATTAGAAAATCATAGAAAATGATATTAAATTTATATATATTTTTTATATAATTAATTTTTTATATATATTTAATAAAGTTTTAATTAAATAATTCAACTTAAAATTTTAATTAGTATTATTTATTGATTATATATTAATTAATTATTAATCACATATTGATTACACATCAATTATACATTGATTATATCAGATCATTATCTGATTACTTCTAATTATATATAGAGATTAATAAGATATTAACTATAATTATGGAAGCATCTATGTACACCCTAGTATAACTTAAATATATATAAAATTCCAATATGATTAATGTGTTTTCAGAAAATTCTACAGTAATAAAGATTAATGTTAAAGTTGGCTTTAAGGTTAGGGTTAAGGTTAGGGTTAGAGGCAGAGAATAAGGTTATATGTAAAATTGTCTTCCCGACATTTTTTATTAGCACTCCAGACCAGATTTAGGTATTTGTTTCTTGTATTTTTTACATTTCTCGCATTTTTCATTTTTTTGTTTTGCCAGGTTGATCAAAAATTTATGTATTCTTATTGGCTGTTATTTGATCTAACCAAAAAGAATTGGAGTGTACATAGATGCACTCCTGTAATCATTATCTGATCATTATATGATTGTTATATAAATTTATTTTGGTATAAACTTAAAGTGTTAATTTTAATTTAATAATTTGATTTTAATTTGACAATTTAGTTTTAATTCAATTAATTTAATTTTAATTTAACTATTCAGTTTTAATTTAGCCAATTTAGTTTTAATTTATCAATTTGATCAATTTGGTTTTAATTTAGCAATTTGATTTTAATTTGTTAATTTAATTTTATTTGTCAATTTAATCAATTTGATTTTAATTTGATAATTTGGTTTTAATTTATTAATTCAGTTTTAATTTATCAATTTGATTTTAATTCAGCAATTCAGTTTTAATTTAACAATTCAATTTTAATTTGTTAATTTAGTTTTAATTTGGTAATTTAGTTAATTTGATTTTAATTTATCAATTTGGTTTTAATTTGACAATTTGATTTTAATTCATCATTTGATTAATTTAGTTTTAATTTGTCAATTTAGTTTTAATTTGTCAATTTAATTCAGTAATTTAGTTTTAATTTGTTAATTTGGTTTTAATTCAGTAATTTATTTTTAATTTATCAATTTGATCAATTCAGTTTTAATTTGTCAATTCAGTTTTAATTCAGCAATTTGATTTTAATTTGTCAATTTGATTAATTTAGTTTTAATTTGACAATTCAGTTTTAATTTATCAATTTGATCAATTCAATTTTAATTCAGCAATTCAGTTTTAATTCAATAATTCAGTTTTAATTTATTAATTCAGTCAATTCAATTTTAATTCAGCAATTTAGTTTTAATTTGTCAATTCAATTTTAATTTAGCAATTCAGTTTTAATTCAACAATTTAGTTTTAATTTGTCAATTCTGTTTTGAAGCTAAATATTTTGGTTTTTTAAAAATAATTTTAGCAATCATCTTTATGTATAATCTTCTAAATTAACATTAATATTTCTGAATTTATTTCTCAAAAAATATAAATATACTATAAATTAGAATAAAGATGATCTCCTGAATTATTTTTGGAAAAAATGATATTTCAGCAAATAATTCAATTTTGCTATGTTACTTATATTAATGAATACTTAAAAATTACCTATAAATGCTTGTTTTGATTTGTAAAATCCAAATAATTTTGGAAAACAATTTCAATTACTAATAAAATAAGTTAAAATAATTTTGAATTTAATTTTGATAAGTTAATTTCAGTAAATTATTTAATTAGATGATATTATTTCAGCAATCATTCTTAGATTGGAATAATAATAAAATGAAGATTCATTATAATAATAAAAAATTTATTATTTCAGTAACTATACATAAAGTTAAAAATAAGCTTAAAGTGAATTATGCAATCACATTTTAGAATAATATATCTTTGGTATCCAATCAAATTTTTTAGAAAATAAATAATAATAAGAATAACAATATATTATTTAATAAATAGTGTGCTTCTACAAGTTTTAACTTAAATTTTGTTAATTCAGTATTAGTGAAACAAGTATCAGAAATACTAAAAAAAATATATAAATTGTAAAAGATCTATTAAAATCATTACTAAACTTAATATTTATAATAAACTTTTGCAAGAGAAATATGAAATTATGAATAAAGAAAAGATTAATTAAGTAGTATCTAATATATAATTTGATTTTTTTATATTTGCCTTTTCTTTATTTAATACTCATTCAAGTTGAGTATCAATAATAATAAATAAATCAGAAACTCAAACAAATTTGAACTTTAATCATTTCTTTTTTGTTTGTTTATCTGGTATATTAGCAGGATTTTATATAAGCATTTTGTTATTCTGTAACTGAAATTAAATATTTTTTATATTTTGTTCAGAAATTTTAGTATTTAACAAGTAATTATTTACAAGTATAAATAGAATTTTGGAAAAAATAGCACTTTGTACCTAATGTAAATAATATTATTTGTTGCTTGTATTCTTAATTATTTTATATATCATTAATCTGATTTTTATTAATATAAAAATTTTTTTATTATTCTATATTTAGGAATCTTGCTTTTAAGTATTCTAATTATTCAGAACTTAAAAATATAAAATTTCGATGATAATAAGATTTTAAATATAAACTATTTATAATTTGATTCCTTATTTAATATTTTAAATAGATAAAAAATTATATTTATTATTTTAGAATGATAAAAAATAATCTTTATTATTATAGATAATTAGTTTTAATAATTAAATATTATATATTTTTCAATAAATATTAATATCTAATATTATTTTTCAATAACTAATATTATTTAATATTAAATAATTATAAAAATTATTAACAAAATTAGTTTTAATAATAAGAAAATTCTGCATTTAAGTTATAATATACTTAATTTTTTTATTTCAATCAGTAAAATTAGTATTTCTTATTTGTTATTTATGCTTATGTATTCTATAATACGAATATTAGAAATATGATTTTTTTAATTGCTTTATCAAATAAATATGTTGTATTAGCACTATAATATTCTTTATATATATTCCATATTTTGTTATATTTCATAATATTTACTTATATTTAATATAATCAATATATATTTATTATAAACTATTAATTTATATAGTATTAGTAATATATAAAAAGAATATATAAATTCAAAAAATGATTGAATTATGTATAAAAATTTATAATATATCTAATTTCTAGTAATTTTATTAGTTAATTCAAATTAATATATATAAAGTTATACAAAACTAATATACAAAAAAATTTGTTATATTTTTTATTTTTATATTAAATAAAGGTTATAATTTATATTTTAATATATATTTTTTAGATTTAATTTGATAAAGTTATTTTAATTACAAGTTATTGTAAAAATTTCTTATAATTAAATTTATATTTTAATTATAAAATAACTTGTAATTAGAACAACTTTGTTAAATTAAATCTAAAAAATTCAAAAAAATATATATTAAAATATAAATCATAATCTTTATTTTAATAGAAAAATAAAAAATTTTATATAGAACAAAAATTTCAATTTTATTATATTTTATTAATAAATTTGCATGTGCAATTTTATAATTTTGTTAGTTATTATATATTAAAATAAAATAATAATTTATATTATATCTTAATATAAATTTTCTAGATTTAATTTGAAAAATATTTCTGTTTACAAAATAATTTTTATAATTAAAATGTAAAAAAATATAATTATTTGCAAGAAATAAAATCTAAAAAAATATATATTAAAATATATATTATCATTTTTATTTTAGTATAAAAAAATATTTATTAATAAAATAGAAATTTTCAATATAAAGGAATAATTATTTTTTTTGAATTTTCAGTAATTTATTATAGAATTATATATTTTTTTGAATTTTCAGTAATTTATAAGCATTATTCCAATTAAAATTAGGAAAAAATTATTTGTCATATATGTAATAGTAACTTATTTATCATAATAATTTATTTATAATTCATTATTTTTAAAGCTTACTAGTTATAATTGTTACTAGTACTAATCTTATCCCAGCACTAGCTCTTATTCTTACTCTAATCCTAGTTATATTTGTTATATAAATAGCGAAGTATTATAATCTATATATGTGACGTCATCACACATATATGCAACAAATAACTTTCCTTAAGTTGAATTTGAGTTTTGGAATTTTGGGGGTTTGATAGTTCGGGATTTGGCAGCAAGTATAATAAGTACTGGTTTCTATGTTACACGTATTGTAATAATCAGATTTAGCGATTTATCGAAAATATATCAAGTTTAAATCTGTATTAAAATAACACGATCCTTCCCGTTATATCTAGAAAATTACATTCTATAACCTGTATTCATTAAGGGAGATGTGACTTTTTTTTGGTGTTCAGTAATAGAAAATGGGTTTATGTGAGAACAGTTTTCTGCATATTCGTTCAACGAGAATACATACTAAATTGTTACTTAAAAATTTCCTTTATGTGTGTGCATTGTATGTATGCAGGTATGATACGGTGGGGAAGGTGGTCAATGTGTAAAAAGATAAACGAAACGCAAAAACCTCATAACTAAAGAAAAAAAGCTGCAAATCATATTTTCAAGAGACGGCGCCTGTTATCTGCGTTATCACCTTAAACAGTGCTACTTATCTTAGTTTATCTACACAACAGCATGAATACGTTAAACACTTTAAAATATTATATATCGAGATTACAGACAGATACCAGTCCAGAAACATCCGTGTAAGTAGCCAAAATTGTGCGTGCGATGTTTATTTTGTGGGGTAAAAAAAAAAAGAAAGAATGGGTGGTTTGTGATATTTACGAAATAGCAAGTGGAAAGTATTAATTAACTTGGTTAGTTAGAAAAAAGAACAAAGAAACAGCAGAGATTCATATTAGCCCCGTCAAAAGTAGGAAACCTTTGTATTTTCCCAGAGAAGTCACGACAAACAAAAGAATAATACAACTTTTTGATCTTCAGAGTGATGGGGTAAAAACAATGATTTTAAAACTAAAAACAAAATATCTGCTTTGTTTGATACACACTTTAGATGAATTTTCTCTTTTTCTCTCGTTGCTCTTCTTGTTCGTTACATATGCATACATACATACTATATCTCGCTTTTTCTCTAGATTAAACAAAACAGTACACTTTCTGCACGCCAACCTTTCTCTCATAATGACCCACGCATTCACCCACCACCACCACTACTACCACCACCACCACCATCATCCATCATCACTACTCATTCATTCAGACAACAATAACTAATAAGCATAAAAAAAAGTAGTTTGTTATTATGAAATGGCGCGCATACATATAAACATAGCGACACACATAAATAAATAAAATATTTGATCTATTCACAAAGCAAAGAAATAACAGTAATAATTATGGAAGAATGAGTCAAGAGTAAAACAGGTTTTAATAAATCATCAAAGCATTGAAAATCAATGAATCAATCGTTGGCGTAAAATCATGCGTGTGATATTTCAGATAACAAGAGGCGGGGTTACTTCTTATAAATAATATTATATTAATTACAAGAAACTGGTTGTTTATAAGAAAATAAAAAAAAACAGATGACAGGTCATTGTCAACATCATGACGAATGCACTGCTCTAATAATCACATGGGCATTGTGCGAGACATCATTGTGCATAGCACCAGAATAAAGTGTGTTGTGTTGTGGAGACATGAATCGATTGGTTGGTTAGATTCAGGTTTTTTCATTCCTTACAAGGAAAAAGATAAAGCCAATTTATTCGGTGTGGCTTAGAAAAATAATCTTAATTCTTTTATTCTTTTTTTACATTTTGGAACGATGTAAATCCATGAAATATCTAATTAAAGGAAAGATAACGATAAAATAAAACATCAACTCAACTCACCCCACACAAAATTCTCCCAAACAAGAAACCAGTTCTGGGCACACAAAATTTGACAATCTTCATTTTCCCATTGTTCTAATATCGTAATACAATTTGACGATTGTTTCCGATCCTCATTAATATTTTTAGGTTTACCATTAACAATATTATTAGAATTAGAATTTTCGTTTTGGAATTCACAAAAACAAAATAATTAACACGAGGAAATCATATTCAGCCATTGTTGTTGTTGTTTTTGTTGCTGCTGCTGCTGTTGTTGTTGTTGTTGTTGTTGTTGTTGCTGCTGCTGCTGTTGTTGTTTTATTATTCTTCTTTTATTAGTATATAAAATGCTACAGTGTAGTCTTATTCTACGCGCGTAAAAAACTATCTAGACTACATGAATCAGAGACTACTATAAATTATTATTCTCATTACTGATACTTTAAGTATGTGTGGCAGTGCTACGCGTGATAATATGTGTAGTGATTACACGATATTTTATCACTTAACTTTATTTTCATCCCTTTACCGATATAACAATAATAATGCAATAATCACATATAGGATTAATTAATGCACTATGATTCCACAAGGAAATGGATAGTTACCCGGAATAATTAGTACAATAAAGTAACAATTGTTCTCTGTATTCTCGGCGACCACAATGCAGCAATGAGAAAATATTATTATTTGTATTAGTCTATTCGTTATTTTTGGCGGTAAATCTTAATCGAGCGTAGTGGGTTGCATGTTTATATGTTTATGTTTTAATCAATTTTTCATTATAATGATAATAATAATAATTTCATGTAGGACCCAATCCAAATGCGACTATCTAACTAACTATCGTGAAACAGTAAACATTTTATATATATACACACACACATATATATATATATCTCTCTCTTCAAAAAACTTGTCGCTTTTTTGAGAAACACAGAAAGAGAACAATACTAAGTAAAATTTAAGTTGTGATGTAGAATCCATTGGAGGCACAAGTTGTGAAACATTTTTTCTAAATTGGTCGATAGTATATTATCGTTATGTTTTTTTCTTTTAAATTACGGTTATAGTTTATGCACGTGTTTTAGAATCCTATATAGAAAAAGAAGTTATGATTGATGCAGAGTTTTAGGCGATTTTTTGATAATTTTTCCTTAATTAAACGAAACTCGGTATTTCCATAATTAATTATTGTCTTGTGATTACGTAATTAATGCGATTTTTAGAATAATTGTTTTTTGACGAAAAGACAAACTTTAAATCCTAAATTTGCATTAATTTTTTTAAACGCTAAGTAACGAAAAGTGGCAGTTACACATTAGAATCGAGAACAGAAAAAAAGAAGGGTGAATTAAAAAACCTTAGAGTATGTGAATAATGACAATAGTAAAGAATAGCGATTACAAATTTTTTGAGTTAATGTAACCCACGAAAGTAACAAAGATTTTTTTGTCTGTGTGTATTTTGTTTGTGTAAAATGTCGAATTTTCCATTGTTCAGATCCCGCCATTTTGATGATGATAATAACCATAACGATAACACAACAACAGCGACAATAATAATGAGAATGAATGGAATGTGTGAGTGCATGAAATAGCGTGGTTGTTTCTGCGTCAATGCAAAAAAAAAGCACGAGAGTTACAAAGTGCGTGTGCTGGTTTAGTGTAATAATAACAATAATGATAAGTAATGTTGTTGTTGTTTCTGTATCTTCTGTTGTGTCGTGTATACAATAGACAGGTAAATCGACATCATTCCTAAATTAATAGTCACCTAATTTATCACATTTCAGAACGGATTATTATTATTATTATCTTATTTGGTCATGATCGTACTAGAGAACAGACGAAATCAGCTAGGTAAAAGATCAAGATTACCGTAATAAAAATTAATAATACGATTAATTTGGGGATAACGAAAACAAATATTAATTGATCAATTTATTAATTAATTGATCTAAAGGAAAAAAGGTGTATTATCTTTGTCTGAACAAATAAATAAACGACGGATTGATTTATGTATTTAATTTGTATACGCATTGCATGGAAGCGGCGCATAATTTTATTACCCTTTTTGTATTTTTTTTTTTCAATTCATCCGATAATTAGTTTGGTGGAAAGTAGTAGGTAATGTAATATAATGTAAAAATATGTTAGACGCGGAACAAACAATCTGCGTTTTCATATTAATTATACATATGTCATTTCTAATGACATTATGATTTAATTAATAACTATCCATAGTATCGATTTTATTATTCAATAATAGTTAGTTCCTTAAATTTAAATTATTTACACGACCGTTTGCTATATACCCTTAATGTTTTTGTAATTGCTATTCAGAATGTTTTACGATTGTTATTCAGAATGCTTGTGTTTGTTCAAAATATTAAATATTTATTAATTATTTGAGTACCGCGCGCTCATTGATGATACCCACGAAGACAACAATAAAATAAATAAATAAACAAATAAATTATCTATGAAAGGAATGGTTACTTTGTACATACTATATTGCATTATAGAAATTGTTACGGCGATTATTGTAATGGTTATTGTTATGGACAATGTGCTGACGGAGAAGAATAAAATGCACACAGAGAACTCGTTTTATTCGCCAAGGAATCAAGGATCTAAACTTGCATTGTTATAGGGAAATTAATGGAATGCATGCAATAATTAGGTGCATATCGATATCATTTTAAAGTAGGGATATCCCTGATTTTAAAAAATGATATTTGCTATATACTACTATACATGGTCCATAAAAGATGTTTTTTTCATGTTATTGTTCTATTTAACTAGGTTGTTGTTTTAGTACGATCATTTGGATGGATGGATGGATGGATGTCTTGTGATCGTTGGTCCAAATATTTACTTTATTACGTCGTATTATTATTATCGTGATCAATATTTAATTAATTATTTTACTGAACACATAAGTGTGAGTACTTTGATGATATATGCTATTAAAAGTGAAAAACTAGTAACTATTCGTCATTATATGTTTTACTGAACACGTACAAGTGCGAGTACTTTGAAAAACTAGTCATTATATATCTTGTGATTATATGAGTGTCAAGTGATGTTTTCTTGTTGCCGCTTTCTTTGTGTTTATGTTGTTTTATGTTGTATGTGAACGTATACGCTGAAAGGTCATATGGGAAGAACACATAATTTTAATTGTATGAATCGAAAAAGTAAAGTTTTTTATTATGAGTAAATCATCTTTTTTCACGACAATCCAATACTGAGAATTCGTGTTCATTTTCGCATCTTGCTTTTAGCGAGAAATCTACTTGTTTTTTAAGACCCAGCCACGTACATATAATAGTATTTGGACATGTGGGTGATATCTACTAAAAAAAAACCTTGTTCTTGTGTATTTAAAGTTGACATATAGAAAAGCAACCCTGTAATTGGTTAGTTAACTTTCAACTATTTTTGATATTGTTCCACCACACACGAGTCTAGAGAAACAAAAGATTACAATTCAAAAATTCACTTGAACGTATCCATCATTATGTTATCTTTTACGATCTCTTGTAAGGTTCTTTTTAATTCTACCAATAATAAATCTAGCTGTTTATATATCTAGGCTTGTATTTTTAAAATGCATTTCGAAAGAGGGAAAATTTATCGTTAACGTTAAGCGTGTGATCACCAATTAATCATAACGATAAGTCCTGATTAGTAAATTGATCGATCTGTCAAAAAGAAAGAGTGATACCCATTTTGGTATGGTATGGATTCAGGATACACTAACTGCACCACATGCATTAATAATTGAAATTTTTTTCTTTATAAAAGTTTCAATTCTATTAATAACCAATTTTTATTTCACATTAAATAAACACAAAAATCTATATTCCAATATACATTTTTTTTTAGATTTAAATGAAAAAATTTCTTTTTGCAAAGTGATTTGAAAAAGTTTTTATAATATTATATTAAAATATAATCCTTTTTCAATTATATTATATCAAAATGTTCAATTCTAACTAAAAATAAATGCCAAATCTATAAGATAATTTAAGTACATAATTAGATATATAATTGAAACTAATTTAGATTATAATTGTCAATTTTCAAGATAATTTGAAATTCATTATTAATTATAATAATTTATATTACAAAAGGAATTAGTAGTTATAATAATTAATTATTTTAAATTAAATCTAAATTAATTAATAATTTTAATTTTAATCATATAATTATATAATACTAAAAAATTTTGACAATGCCAATTAAAAAGAATATTTAATAAAAAATCATATATTTTAATTAAAGATAGATTATAACAAAAATAATATATTATTATCAAAATATTGTTATTATTTTATATAATTTATTTACTTTTAAATGTATAATATATTTTTTATGTGATTTGAATCAAATAAAAAATACTTTAATAATAATTTATAATAAATAATAATTTATAATAAATAATAATAATGAGAAATTATAAACAAATAATATAACTTTGCAATTAAGACAAAAGATTATATATATAATAAATATTATCTAATTAACCAAAAAATAATATTAAAAATCCAAAGAAAATTACTAATTATTTAAAAACTTAATTTTTATATTGAAATACAAGTAATATTTAAATAAATTGTAAGTTCTAAATCAATAGAATTAATAAATAAAGCACTAGTTGAAATTATTATTTGAAGCATAATTACAAGTATTGGTTGAATATGATTACACATACAGATTCTACAATCATTTATTCAATAATATATAATAAGATTATTCAATAAAATATATAAATATAAAAATATAAAAATATAAAAATATTAAATTATTGAAGTATTGAATTATAATAATACCAATATTAATACCAATAATACTAGATTCTTTTTTGATTTTTGTATTGTTTTATTGGATAGTAAAATAATTGTCTTTTAAGAGAACAACAATTTTTCATGTTTAAAATTAGTAAGTTTTTGTGTTTAAAATAAATGTAAAAATTCGACATGCTTAAGTTTTATTAACGAGACATGCATAATTAACGTTTGAAACCAATTCTTGCTAAATGCTTTCGGCAGATAGGTATACCTCACAAAAATAGATATATTTTGTATGGTTGTTGTTTTGTTGATTGATCATTAACTACATAATTTTGATTGATATGCACTGTATAAAATAATCGAGTTGACTTTCCCTTTAATCGAGAACAGAGAAACATTATTTACCTTGGAGCAAAAATCGAACAATTCTTCGTAAATATTAAATCATAAATAAATAAATAAATAAATTCACCCATTGTTCCGTTTTTTTTTTACCCTCTAAAAATATTTGTCATGGTGACGCAAAAGATAAGAGAGAACTCTTGATCGTCATTGTTGTTATTATTATTTTTTCCGTTCGGGTAACAAACGTGCTGGGGTTGTATAATAAGATATTTCTGAATCTAATCGGGTAAGAGGCCAGTTGAATGGGTGGTCAGTATTAAAAATAGGGATATTTGTTTTTTTGCAAATGATTATCCGCATACAGTTTAATGTCTTTTTTCCAAAATTAGGCCATGTTTTTGCAAAGTTATTATATTTAGTTATTTATCAGCATTTATTATAATAAATCAGTTCTTGGGAAAACCTTATCTTCATTGTAAATAACCACCCACCAGACAACAAACAATCAATGAGGTTTTGAAACTTGTAGGAGATAAATGTAGTGTCAACAACAAATACCGATTTCAATAAACACCTCGCTTTACGATTTCCTTTTTGGTAAATCGTCGGAACTGCATTGTTGAAACGCTTAAATTATATAATGATTATTATTGAAAAGTTATCAATTATCTTTCTTCCCCCGCATCTACAGTCAAACCTCGATATAACGAAACACACTAGATGACCTCCGCGTTCATTATACCAAGGGTTTCGTTGAATATACACGCTAAAAAAAAAGTTCGTTAGTCTGGCCATTTTCATAGATTTTGAAAAATACTGTAATCCCAAACAGCATAAAAATATATTCTCACGTAAAGTTGCATGTGCCCAACAACATTTTCATCGAATCATAAAGTATGAATTTGGCGGGTTTAATGTTGTGTTCCAATAAAAATGGATTGATTGAATAAATAACATAAATAAATAAATAAGCAAAAAAATGAAATTTAATTTTTTTAATAATTAAGCCAAGAGTTTAAAAATGAGAGAACATATCTGGTTTATCGTATGTTGTTTATTCGCATATATAAATATATATTTAACATATCAAGACTAATAATGAGCGTAATAATTGGTTTGTTTGATTGTCCAAGCTTACCAAACCACTTTACGCTTTGACAAAAAGAGGAAAAATCTGGCAATACTTCAAGTTTGAAAGGCATCATCATAACAAAGATCATCTTGTGATTTGTGATTGATAATATATCATTTTTCCATAATACTCGAGTCCATTTGATATGCTTAGATTGTGCGCAGCTATTAAGGGACTAGCGTAGCTCAGAAACAAGTTATCCCTCCATTTATTGTGTCTATTTTTAAAGTTAATATTTTATGATGAATAATAATAATATAAAGTCTTGTTTACGCTGGTTTTCGCTTGTTTACGCAATTACCAAACGGAACAGTTTTCCATGGAAATGTTCAAAAAAAGAACACAGCCAGAGAACAAATACCGGAAAAGTATTTGTTTAAGTAATACTGCTACTACCAAAATTTGTTGGGGGAAAATCCGCTGTCTTCCTAAAATGAGACATTGTATTTCTTAAGCTCAAAGTTACAATCTTGAGCGCCTATAGGTTTTACAATGAAGAGATTCAGTTGAATTATTAATAGAATTTGAGACAATAACGATGATTTTTATTCATTTACAATTAATAAATTCAAGAATATCACATATTATTCATCATCCCAAAACTTGATACACGTCGCTCCAGTTAAATTGGAAACTCACTAATCAGGAAATGGCCTAAATGGGCAAAATTCCGGAATTGAAAAATATTTGACTAATCAAAACGCCCGTTAAAATGGATCTCCTGTTAACAGCCAAAAAAAAACGTCCGGTTAATGGGGAATAACGTGTGCTTTAAAATTATGAATAATCCCAAAATATTGAATAATAAATTTTTCAGACACGTAAATAATAAGGAAAATCCGGCCAATAAAAACGTACCATAATATAAACAAAGGAAAAACTTTTAGTGCTACGCAAGAACAAAAAAAGAACGAGCCAATACATCTTCATAACAATGGAAACAATGCGTCTGGTGTCACCTTAAGACGCCAACCACACTTGGGAACCTCAATTTCACAGTGACTTGCAGTGACGTGTTACATTTCAATGATCGTGTGCGACTACTTTTTCAGATTATGTGAATTAATTTCAAACCACGTTTTTTCTTTGTGTTTTTTAATTTATCATCATTTTTAATATATACAAACAATAATTATAATGAATTAACAAGACAAAGAAAGAATAAGGTGATAAGAAAGAGAGCGAGAAGAGAATAGAGCAACCATATGATTGCCGTGAGTGCATCTAACGATAGACAATGATTGTTTTTTAGGATTGGCAGTTTCTATTGGTCTATCATTGTTTTTTTATAATCATTATCCTTTCAAATATTTCTATTAGACAAAGAATAATTGTGATACTCATACGTACGTTCATCTATTAAAGCAAAGAATAAAAAAGGATAACAGACAGATATACTTCTAAGGAGAAGAAGAAATAAGGGGGCTGACAAAATTTTAAAATCAAAAAAAAAAAAAATAAATGCGGGAATTTCGAGGTGATACACAAATAAAATTTTGGAGGTAGCTCGAACAAAGAAATGACAAACCGCCAACAACCATAACAACAACGAATTAAACTAACCTTACACATTCAACAACATGGAGTCTTTTTTTCTCAAAGATTGTTAACAATTATTGTTTTATGGACAATAAATAAATAAAGACAAAAAAAGTGATGATTTTGTACAATAAATAAATAAAGACAAAAAAAGTGATGATTTTGTACAAGAGGAGCAAAACATCGTTCCCATTATTATTATTCGATAACTCTTTGCATGTTCCAAAGTTGCTCCTAATTCCCACAAAGGTTACTACTACCCACCTCTGACTATATCACAAAATCATTGTGTTCAAAAATATTTCTTTTCGGAATCATTCCTTTCAATGAACTAATAGCAACAAAGACCAATAACCTCCATTGATTGATTGTATTCAACGAAGCAGAAAAGATCTCT
This sequence comes from Ambispora gerdemannii, assembly GCA_910591945.1. Lineage (NCBI taxonomy): Eukaryota > Fungi > Glomeromycota > Glomeromycetes > Archaeosporales > Ambisporaceae > Ambispora > Ambispora gerdemannii. The sequence goes on from CAJVPL010000186.1 coordinate 14,822, forward strand.
TTATTCTTATAAAACGTTAAGATTAATTAGACAACGAAAATACTCTTTATTGATAATTGATCTAGTCCAAATAATGATTGTTCTTGTAAAGTATCAACAATATGTACAATGATTGTTAAAGAATTTCTTGTTATCCTGAATCAATAGATATGTTCTTTGGAGAAAACTTAACCTTTGTTATAAAGACCAAAAAAGTAAAAAAAGCTAAAGCTGTTGTCCATTTTTATTAGAAATCAGGTTTAAGAATTATCAATTTCCACACACAGCGTACAGAGCAGGACCTTCTAAAGAAAAGCCTTATGATCAGAAAGCTAGTCTTGATTGCACTTGTAACACTCGTACCTGACTGGTATGGGGGTTAAAGAACTGTATCATTCAAATTAAGTATCATTTGTGACAACGGTCCTTTATTATCACACAGTCCGTGAAATGCTATCCGTACCGGCTGCCGCGCTACTCGCCACTTTTAGGAAAAGTTTGGGCGGGATGCTTTATCCATTTTGGGACACAAATGATGATACACAAGATATTGATACATGACGAAATTTGTGAATAGGGTTTGACCATGAAATCAAAAATCGCGAGAATCAATCAAAGAAATGCACACAATTTTGAATTATTTGCCTTATTCCTTTTCGGCCATCATAATAGTCTTGACCCAAAGTAAGATTTCATTCATCAAGTTCATTGAATCCTGATGAATAGAAAATCGTTTGATATTATTACTTTCAATTTCACTACAAATTTCGTAAAAGAAATATTATTATTTTCAATTTCACTACAAATTTCGTGAAGGAAATGCCATTCGACAAATCCGAAAAAATCCCCTCCGACGTCCATCCACCAGATATTTCACTAGAAGCAGCTCACCTGCGTCAATCAATGTACAGTCAGCTCTCCCTAAATGCAATTCGCCGGGACCATATGACTAGTCAGACATGGGCTTGCATTTAGAGAGAGATTGCATTTATAGAGAGCAGGATATTTTAAGGTCTTATAAGCTTGGGCTTGAGTAAGAGCGTGCATTCATGGATGGAGAGTTGACTGTATCCAAAATAGTTGATACACTGTAAATATCTAAGAATACAATATAATGTATGTTTATTGAGTTGTTTATTGTTTAATGGTATCAAAATACTTTATTAAATAAAACATACTTTAATACCCTCGGAGCACGAATTCCATTAATATTTTTTTTTGCCCAATTATCAAAAATGCCCACGGACCAGAATCGTTGCATGAACAGAGAATTTACACTATGAATGGAAAAATAATCTTGTTTGAAGAAATCGTGAAAGTAAAAATAACGATAAGTGTTTGAAATTGACGATTTACATGTGACCTTATAAACAGTATCCGTTTTCAATCTTACTATTCCAAGTAGTGATTATTGTGACAATTAAAATATTTTTTAATCTATCAGAATTGTGTAACGCCTTTACAGACGTTAAATATGTATACGCATATTATATAAGTAAATACACTAGTATGAGTTTTGAAAAGAATTGAATGTGTGCGTGATTGCTTGATGTTAATTTCAAGTGAAACCGAAAATTCTTTGTTTATACTCTCGATTTTTTCAAGAGAAGGAGTTGTATGTGTTTCCTTATAATGCAATATTGCGTGAAAACGTCGTCGTTTAAGCTTTATCATTTTTACGTGCTGCATGTACATGTAATTACGAAATGAAACGCGTTTTATTTAACGATGAGAAACGTGTTGGGTAAATCAATTTTTGAAAAAAAATCGCGCACAAAAGTACGATAATGGAAAAAAAAAAAGAGAAACAGAAAGAAATTGGACATGAAACATCACAAAACTCGATTAGGCAGACGACAATGCGATTTCCAAAAGTTTCTTTTTTCATGCCATTTCTGCATGGATCTCCCACAATGCTAGATTTTTTGATGATTATCGCGGTACCCGATCCAAATACGTTGGAATTTTTGCCTATGAAAAACGTGGCGATCCTGAATAGAACCGATCGGAATGATAACAGCCAAAAACCATTGTTCAAAAAATCCAATAAATAAATAGAATCCAAATAATGGCATCGTGTTAACCATGCGTAGATCATTTTTTCACAATATTATCTATTATTAAATTTCGTATCATCCATCTATAAAATAGGATAAAGATGGAAATGTGGATAGAAGGAATAAAATTAACCTTTTCAACCTTGCGATAAAAGGTGTAGCAGTAGTTGCTCATTATAATTTAAAAATAATGTGCATCAAAAAACAGGAAAATTTCTTGTTTACCCAAAACGAAAAGGATAAAAATTCAACAAACAGTACTTAAACGTGATGATCGACGTCGACTTCTGCATGTGAATTCGAATGCGAAGGAGGTAACTTATCTAAATGTCATAGGGATGACATTCACGCGCATATATTCTCACGCATTCATGCATTTCTATTTCATTATTCACTAGCATACACATACTGTATATTAATTCTTTGAAGTTTATTTTCTTGCGCTCTCTAGCAAAAAAAGATACGATTTCTTGGATAAAAAAATTTTTGCAATATCTTTCACATCACACCACACTGCATTACACACATCACGCACACAATCACCGCGCGTAAACAACACACACCTTAACATTATAAGCATTGTCTCTCTCATCGGGTCTGGTGTATCTGTGTGAGTGTCTTACGTCGCGAGTCACTAGATGAATTTCAATTCCCTCCCAAACACTCGAGAAATAAAAATAAAAATAAAAAAAATTGAAAACATACGCCAAATTTATTTAGGAGTTTGCCATAATAGTTAGTCATTTTATCCAAAAAAAGGTTTGCTGATGGTGTCAATGGTGCAAGCAATTGTGTTTTCGGAATAGAGTTGAGTCTGTCAAATGAAAATGTGAAATTGTGCATGTTTTGTTGTGATTAGATAATCATAAATCATAATTGTGTGAAACTAGGTATTTGGCTTAGTATTGTTCTTTGTTATCGTTATGACCCAAAGATGAGAATGCACAGTACTTAGACAATGTTCATATTATATGCCTGGTAGTAGCGTAGGATTAATCAATCAATCAACTTTAATAATTGATCGAAAATTAATAGTTTCTGCGATGGACAGACAAAATGTTCTACTTGATTAATGAATGATGTTATGGCATTGTTCTCTACTTTTGTATATCAATCAAATCTCTTTGTATTCGATTATCGTAATCGTAATCGTTTTCATGATGTCAATCATATTATGTCTTAATTTACACATGCCGTAGCAACCAACCAACAACAATGATGAATATCATTATTATCGGTTGATGATATCACTTCGGACCGGGGTTAAATTCGCATAAAATGGATGCGCATAATGATTGTTGAATCGAAGTCAACTGGTTTGATTCCTGACAACAAAAAAGAATGACAAACGGTCTTCATAGTCCAAATCATCTGATAAACCCCCCTTACACAAAGGGGACGGGGAAATCTTCTATTTTGACAATCCCTAATTCTTGATATTATTTATTATAAGTATTACGCAATCATTGTGGCCGTAATTCATATTCATTCTATATATGAGAATAACGATAGACAGACACATTGATGGTTATTATTATTTATCGCACAAGCGGGACAACGTAGTGACAATAATACACGCGTTAATGAATAATTCCGACTGGCTATGAACAATGGGTGGGTTTTGGTGGGTAATGAATCTTAAAAAAGAAATTTATTTGGTATGGACAATGATAGAAAATAGACAAATATAGCATCATAATCCACATGTACGTTTTTTTTTTTTTTTTAATAAAGAATGGGTATAACGATAAGAATGAATGAATGAATGAGTATATATGATGATAATGTAATGCTAATTTACCGGATTTGAAGAGAAAATGTGTTTAGCATTTTTGTGTGTGTGGAATGAATGAGATTAAGATGATTCACACACGCAGCAGCACACGCGGAATAAAAACGAATAATGGCGAAACGGAATCTGCCGATAAGGAATGTACCTCGTGGGAACTCATCATAGTTTATCTTGTTTTTATAAATAAACCTCAATAGTACATATATATAAGTGTATTATTCTTATTCTTATCGTTATGGATAAAGTTTAGACAATGCACTTTGAGAAACAATTGTTTAGTGATGACACACGGAATTCGGAAACTTGACCACGCGAAAGAAATTTAATTGATTCGATCTGATTGAGAAAAAAATGCACACGCACGAATTCAAATTGTTTTATTTGTGGCTTGTGTGTTATTATGTTTTTTTATTGTTTCAATTTGTGGTTATCGTGTTATTGCTATTTACTGGGTATAACTAATCACGTAGAGACTTGAGCTTGCCCATATTAAATTTACGGTATGAAAAAGAAGAAAACAATGGGAATCAAAATAAAAACTAAAAAAAAGTATTTACAAAGAGAAAAAGAGTAGAAAGCTTAATTTCAAAAGTAAACGTAAAAAATATACATGTTTCCATGATGTGATTGCAGTATTATTTGATATGTGGGTGTGAGAATATACAAAGTGGGGGAAAAGAAAATGCTAATAATTATTTAACTATGCAAATCCGTTCTCGCCTAACTGCTATGATTATTCAGGGGAGAATGGAAAATATTATTGATGATGATGAATGAATGAATGAATGAATGAATGGATGGAGAAAAATGCGAGTGCTTTCAAAACCCTCGTTACATGAACAAGAAATTACTAATGATGATATTACGGTGACAATCGTTAAACAGTGCTATTTGTGATGATGATGATGATGATGAGAATGGTATTAACATGTTGAGTGACCATATTGACGAAAAGAATTCAAGGCATTCGTCGATTCGTCATTCAGCAAGAAATTCAACGACATTTTTTCCGAAGAACTCTCCAAACCCGAAATGGATGATTTCTTTCGTGGTTTAGTTCGTGAGGGTCTTCGCGGGCAATACACGTAATTTGGGTATAATTTCATGTGTGCTTCTTTCTCGGCTTTCGCCTTCTCCGCGTATAGTTGTTTTACTTGTTGCGATTCATTCGCCCATCGATCTGCAGCCGATTTTGAGATTCGTGATAGTTCAGATAGTAGAATATTAGGATTCTCTTCCTTGATCCGTTTCTGATATTCTCGTCGATAGATCATAAAGGAGTTGAGCGGTCGAGGTGGAGTTTCTCGATTACGTCGACGTTTTGTCACTCTCGTTGAGAGTTGTTGCTGATGTGGCAGAGATGACATTGAAAGAGGTTGAGGTGATTGCTGTGGTGTTTCGATCATTGTTGATGAGTTATTACTGTTGAATGATAGTGATAGCGGTGATGTTGGTTCGGTTAATAGATGATGATGATGGTGATGTATTGATGGTAGCAGAGATGGTAGTATTTGTTGTTGTTGTTGTTGATGATGATTATGATTATGTAGTAATGGATCAAAGAAAAGGTTCTGTGTTTGATATTGTGTTGAATAGTTTAGTTGCTGTTGATGTTGAGGTTGCTGCGATGATGGATAATATATCTGATTATATGGACTATTATTGATAAGATTGCTATTAATATTGGATTGATTGTAGTATGACGGTGAGAGCGGTGAAGCTTCGTTATTATTGTTGCTACTGTTATTATTATTATTATTGTTGTTGTTGTTGCTGCTGCTGCTATTGCTGTAATAATAATTGTTATTATTATTACTATTTGCTGTATTGTTGTTACTTGTCAGAAGCGTCGTTTCGACAAGTGCTCGTTTGTTGTAGTTGTTATTATTGTCGATGTTGTTGTAGGATCGAATTTTTGTCATCAGTGCGAGAGTGAAATGTAAAAAAAAATGGAAAAAATTTTCGTTTTTGAAGAAGTCAAACTGCCTGTATTTATATTTGCGAAAATGAAATTTTAATATTATAATGTATAATATATGTGGGTGAATTGTGTGTGAGTCTTTTATAATAGTGTATAATTTATTTATGTATATTTTTATAATAATGAATTGATAGGTGAGGTGATAATGAATGATGATTATGATGATGATATTGGCGGAATCGACGTTTCCGACCCAGAAAAGGGGGTTATAGTGTGCTTGTTACGTTGTTAACTATAAGTAATGTGAGTATGTGATGTTAATTTGTTTATGTTGTGCTGTTATTGGCGCACAAATTAAACTGGGGGAAACTCGTATATTATTTTTTATTATTGTTGTTATTGTCGAATATATATAATAAAAGAATAAATAATAAATTTAATAAATTGGAATTTGAGGCGTGGCAAAATTTTTTTAGTATTATGACAAAAAGGCGGGAAACTGAGGTATACGAGTTTTACGTTTGAGATAGATAGATTTAAGTGTTGACAGAGTTAACTTCTGGTGGAGTTAACTTCTATTTGTATACGTTTCTTTCGGCTATTATGTGATAATTGAGATCGCGGCTATTGTGTATGTAAAAGATGAGTGAACCCTTTAAGTTATCCTATTATTCTCAAAAATTTTTTTTGAGATAATAACAGATTTAATGGATATGTTTTTATTTTATATATATATTAATGTATAAGAATATAGTATTATAAAATATAGTCAGAAATTCACATCGAAGGAATGGAATGAAATTCGTTTGTATCTTTGAAAAATAAAATAACTATATTTATGTTTCAAGTATGACGTAGGACACCCAGAGATGTAGGTGGATGTCTTTGATTTGATTCGGAAACTTGAATTTTCGCAAAGATAAGTGTGCTAGCTGTTATTAGTGCTATTGTTACGTTACGATAGAAAATCCGTTATGACGATAATAATTATGTTGATTGTGATTGAACCAAAAAAATTCGTGTCTTTTATACTAAAAGTTGATGTATAAAAAGTGAAAAGAGAGCTGATACTGCAAAAAACGAAAACGACAACCCGACTTATATATATGTATTTATTTTTTGGTCGTGGTTGTACACACACAGTCTAAAAGGATGAGCTTGTATATTTGCTATTGTATATGCTTTATTACTTGCATAATATATTCCCTCGCTCTCTTTCTCTCTTTCGTGTTCTGTTGATTCCTCTTTTTCAAAACTGTAATAATAATAATAATAATAATAATAATAATACTAATCTAAATACAATGGGAGTTTGGTTTGCGATTGATTTATTTTTTGTAGGGAAAAAGCATACATTTTACAATAATATAAATATAATAATGTAATAATATATATATAATATGTTATACATATTTTATATATATATATATATATATATACATATATAATATGTATATATATATATATATATGAATAAATATATAGATATATATATGTGTATATTTTGATGTATACCATTATGGGATATAAATTATACAATAAAAATCTTTTATATCACCAATATACGTGATTATCATTAAGAGAACAAGGAGAAACAAAACTCCCCATTGTACTATTACTATATATAATAATGAGATATTATAATTGTTATTGTTCCCATATAATTTCTATAACTAAAACTAGAGACAATCAATAATCACGACGTCGTTACGTCGTATGCTACTCTACTCGCCCGAAACATATCAACGAATTCTACTATATTATTCTTTTAACAAGTTTTTTTCACCCAAAAAGGAAAGTGTGTTAAACAGGAAATTCCCATTAATGGTCAACAAAAAAAACTTGATAATAAAATTTTTTTCGTTCAGGATTATGGAATGTCGCGTCGAACTAAGGATTTACAGTTCTGTTTTTTATAAATTCTTATTTATAGTTTGACTTGCTTGATCGGAATCTCAAATCTCTCCACTTCAAATCTGGTCTTCTGTCAAATCCATCGACCATAAATCAGGTCTTTTACCGGTTCTTACATTCAAGGAGAACAAAGGGGAGATATTCTTCTCTCTCGCTTTTCCCTCTCTTTCACTCTGTGTGTGTCTTACCAACTCGTTTTCCCATCTCTATTGTATTTTGAAGAATATGATAGCTTGTGTTCTTGTTGTCAGTCTATTCTTTCTTGTGGTTAAGTCACGCACGGTCATAATAACCATTATCAAAAATAATAACACTAACGATAAAAGTGAAAGTCATAGAAAACCTTGATGAATAACATTCATGATTAAATCAAGAATTTTGTGTTTAAATTCCTTGTTCTTTGCTGGTATGTACACGCGTGTATATGTGTGTATGTGGTGTGACATTTATCCTGGGGATCCCGAGAATAATGGGAACTCATAAAACTGCCGTTGCACCCATCTTTAAGAATCCAAAATATTATATCATAATTCACCAAAGAGGTGTTAGCTGATGCTGCGTTATCTAAATTTATTTCCGATCCATCTGCTTGTTGCTGCTCATTAGCTCTATAATACACGTTTTTTGTTACTTTTCCCAAAAGTCTGCATTTCTTATTTTTATTCTAATTTTTATTTAAAAATAAAGTTGGATCACATGCTAAAGTTGGGATTTCGTTATTTGACTAGTGCACATACTATTCTATAATATTAACTATTCTCCGATTTTTATTATATAATATTCTCACATGAACCAACAACCAACACGAACACATCATGGTAACGATGAGCCAACAACAGAACCTTATGCACATCGTATATTTTTATAAATATCACGATTCCGATTGCTGTGGAATCCGAATATGAAGCTTTGCAGTGACGCAAATTTGCTCTGTTGAAGTGCTGCCTTTACCACAGAATCTTCTTCATTGGACTATACAAGATTTTTGCACTCTCTGTTGATTGTCCATTCACCATAGTTGACGTTATGGTTACATATGAGCGTAATTCCACGAAAAGGCAACAGCATGATTCGCTAAAAAGATCACTCAGATGGTAGAATTCCAAGTATGTCATTTATAAACGAAGATTCTTGCACACTGGTTTCTGTTATGGTAAAAGTTTGACGTAAAAAAATATACCGATACGAAAAAAAATTTTATTATAGCTTTTGTGTAATCTTATCAACGATAAGACAAAAATATGGTTGAATGAAGCTTTCCCACGTACACACAAAAATAGCCCGATTGTGATAAAATACTGACGAGTGACTATTATTGCATTGTGATTATGATTACGTCCAATTTTCAGATCTCGCGTATAATCGATAAGCCACCGTCATTGAAATAAGCAGCAAAAACGTCGCGTCGTCTATAATGAGAAATGGAAGGATAATGTGTACTACTTTCCATTATAATCATGATCATTATCAGTATTATGCACGTGCCACTCCTCGATTTTGAGTAGGATTGTTTAAATGAATTTTGGTTAAGATGCATGCAACCTGCATTCGCCATGCAGTATTCATCATCAATATATGGAGCTTAAAGCGTTGGCGAGTTATCTGATTTTTCTCTTGAAAGGTCTTAAAAAAGGCGACAAAACAAAGGGAGGGACAGGAAAATAATACTAAGGCAGCTTGTTAGCATTATTTCCGAGTTCATCATCATTTGGGCAATTGGCATACATATTTAAGTATTGTTTGTTAAGATGATGTATGCATATTCCGGATGCATTTTATGGTATACATGCAGGAGAGAGCGTGGCGTGGCTCGCTATCGCTCTTTTCATTTTCTCACTATTGTCTCTTTCATTCTTTTGACTCTTGATTAAAAGTAAACGGTCCCAGCTTAGTTTCCATTATTCGTTCATCGATCAAACTCAAACTTTTGAATTATAAGCAGAGGAGAAATGGTCTTCTTATTATTCTCATTATTATTCGGTATTGTTATCCCAAGAATACTGTAGATGTTATGCGATTCAGTGTAATTGGTGAATCAACAAGAGTGCTTGAGATTCGCGATATCTTTTTGAATGCAGAGGCTATGTATTATTACTACTACTACTACTATTATTATTATATTATTGTTATATATGTAATATGTATACATATGTATGCGATAATGACAAAAATCTCGCATGTAACATGGATAGTTATTATTACTTCTTTACGATTTCGTGTTTCCTTTTTCGTATGATTTTTTTGTTTCCCTTATTTCGCGATGACAATAATAAAATCAAGGCTAGTATGATTGGAGTAAGCACGAAGCGACAAGCCTGTGCGTTCTCGTGAAAGGATAATTGTCGGGAAAAATGACATCATTCTCACGATGATTGCTAGCCGGGGTGGAATTCCCCGGCTTGTATTGCGTTCCGAAAAAGGAAATTCATCGAGTATATGCTGATTAAGCAAGATTGATTAAAAGCGAAAAACATGAATAAATTAACTTGGGAAATTCGGAAGATATACGCGAGTATGTTATGTTCGCTGACTAAAAATCGAAAGATTGTATAAACTTTCACCCACTCATTCGTTAGTTTATCAAGATTGATAACGATCTCGTAGAAATCGTTCAACAATGGAACATATTGGTTTGTCATTTACATATCTTTGTAACATAACTTGACGATTTATGCAGGATTAAGAGTCGGGTCATGAACAAAGAGCCCAATATATTCCGTAATGGAAACGTAAATTCATCTCTATAAAAATGCAATTTATCGATGTATGCCCAGATCGATAAGTGTCTTAATTTAGGTATTAATATCATATCTTTCAGATAACCATAAATTAATTAATATATCACCAAATACAAAACCGTACATCTACGCTTTAGGTTAAGCACCTACAAAAATGTTATGAATCAATCGGTTGACGCAAAGCCTGTACTACTAAATATACGCTCGAATTATTGTTAATATTATCGCGCCAAAAATGATTACTATTGTTTTCTTGGTTCTAATTAATTTAATTGAATACATGTTGAACAATACTAAAAGGGAGAATTTTCCGAATGTGATGATGAAATATATAAGAGAAACTCGGGTATATGTCCACAGTTGTATAGTATTTCTAATAAGTGCATACATGCATACCTACTAACATACATCCAAACAAGTGACTGGTGGGAAAAGTGATTTCTACGAAAAACATCCTCAATCACTGTGATGAGACGATGTTAAGTTAGCTTGCATCATCACAAATGATTTTCAATAGCACATAAATGGCCTGGAAAACAAAAATTTGCCACACTAAATCGACACACAATGACCTATTCTCTTCCGCATTTGGAAACTGTCAATGTTCCACTTTTGGTGATTGAGGTTAACTCCGGAGGTGTATGCTTGCTATGCCAACGTAGCAAAAAATGCTTATTTAATAGCAAGATCTTTGTTAGCGCACAAATTTCTTTAATTTTTTGTCTATTTATGGCAGACACGTATTTATTAGGACCCGTGAAATGTCATTCCATGTGGCTATCGAATAATGGAAGAGAATGTGTTGTGTGGTTACATATTACCACGGGATATCCAAAAACGATCAATAAATGAAATGTTTGTGAACTTTTCAAAAGTTGATTAAGAAAAACAATTTTTTTGTTTTCTAGAAATGGTAAAGTCTAAATACGGAAAACTAATTTCCCTCTCTTTCATCAAAGGCTGGAGCAACAGAAGAAGCAAATTAACAAAAAGCAAAATTACATGCGTCACTTAACGATGTAAGCAATCATAAAGAACTCTGATCTCATAATATACATGCAGATAATAGTGCGTATATGCTGCAAATGCAAGAATGGTGACACTTGCACATCAAAAGCTAAAGAGTTTATTATTATCCCCTTGCTCTGTACAACTCTTACACTATGTGAACAATGGAAAACCGGAGATTGTCAACTGACATTATTTCCCCGAACCGGTTTTTTAATATACGTATCTACAATGTGTATGTGGAGTTTGTATGGTTATCACCGGACATCAACAAAACATTCGTAGTTATTACTATTATTATTATTATTGTTGTTGTTTACTTAATTGCGTATATTCGGTGAGAAAGAATGGCTAATAATAGATTTTCAGTATATATAAAAATTCATTGAAAAGGCTAAATGAAGGGATGAAAACTCGAGATATACGTCATAAAATGGCAAAAGTTCCCTTTTTCATGTCTTATGCCACCGCCACAGTCGTCATAATATATATAAGCCACTCACAATATATCACCAAATAGAGTTTGGTCAGTGCGTATTGGGATTTTCATTCTACATCTTATTTGTTGTATATCGATGATGAATGTCTCCCTGAATCTTTCTATTTATCATCATGACACACTATCACCTATTTGTGCAAAATTGTTGCGCCTACAGCTCGAATTTCTGTATAATTATCATTTAGGGCGGAAACCTGTTTTCAAAGTTTTCAACCATGTCGACGAAATAAATTTTTGATCAATGTCTTATTACTTTCGTGGAAGTCGATGTGCAAATCAACGAAGAATGATGCTATTCTGGCGTATATATTGCAGAATGGTGTTTCTATTTTCTGATCTGGCTGATTGAATTCAAGTAAAAGAAGAGTGGACGGATAAAGTCAATGAGCTTGAGCGAGTGCAATAAAATCTGGGGTTACGCACGGGACAGAGTAAGGCAGGGCAGAGCAGGGCAGGACAGGTATAGACAAAGGGAATAAGGCGGCAATGAAAAGCTGCAACGAGAGAATTTATTAACGAAGATTAACTCGCTTTTGACAAATGCAATTCAATCTGCATTGTCTCCGTGTGAAATATTTAATATGAAAAAAAAAGGAGCGCACACATCAAGCTTTTCCGAATTGTATTGTATTGTAAAGTGTGGACATGAGTAAAAAAAAATTCCTTTCACTCTTTCTTGTCATCGTTTCCTAATTTCGATTTTCTCCTTCCGCTTCGTTTTTTGCAAATGAATATTTAAATGGAAAAAACCTATCACCCCGATTTGGAGACATGGATCTGCATTACAAACGACGAAAATTTTTGGGAACTCTAAATTAAGGTTTAAAGATGAACAACAGCACAGAAATATGTATACCAAAAATCCCACCCGCCATCCATTTTTTATTTTTTTTCGGCGCATTTTTGACATTTTTTCTGTTTACTGGGAATGTGGGTGTGGTATCATTGGCGGGTAGTGATGAATACATATACAATGGATGATAACATAGTTTGTTGACACAGCAACCAGATCTCGATAGGCAAGTGACCGAGTATTTATTCATTTGGCGTATTTATTTATTTACTTGTTTAAAAAAGCGTATTTTGATTAGTTTCACACAACTCGGGCTTAATTTGGAGAACTGAGAGCCTTTTTTATAATGGTTTCTTTGTTCTTTTTTTTCTCTTGCTTTTTTAGTGTAAAATGAGTGTTCCTGTCAAAAAGAGTAATAGTTTACCCCACAAAAAAATTGCCACGCGATCGTGACGCCTACGTACATGCCTCTAAGATTATGTACTCCAACTAAAAACAAGGCGTTCAAATTTTTTAGCATTGTTGTTTTACTTCTGTCAATCTGTGTAATCTAAAAGTTTATGTGTGGCGCGACAAGAACAGCCAAATGTCTTAGCCTACACAGAATTTGATTTACCTACAATTGATTTCTATCGTGACATTGCATGAATATTTGTTTTGTTTCATTCATCAGCTGTATGTCGGCAAATGAAAAAAATGTCGAATGCTTTAGGTAAGCGTTGAAAAACGCGCAATTTTGGTATTATCCAAAGAAATATGCCGTGTTAACATTCGTTTGGTTGATTTGCATGTTGAAATTTAGAGAAGATTGTTGTTTTTTTGGTATAACAAATGTATCCTTTCGTTTCGTTATGACAAGCAAATCGCCCATTATCCTAAGTGTCGTATTTCATTTCATTTCATTTAATACAATATATAAAAGATCTTTTTAGGTTAAATTTCTTGATTATAATTAATTTTTGATTAGATTGTTTGTTGATTGCATAATGGGATGAAGATGAGTGCTAATTACTCTATGGAAACAAGAATTTAAACTTTTTTTCTCTTGTCTCGTTAAAAAAAACAAACTTACCTTCTATGTATAGTTTGCTTCTCAATGATCCGTTACGCAATTCATTATATTGGCGACTGGTTAGGGTAATCAATTACGACATAATCTGGATTTCAAACTCGTTTACTGTCAATGTAAATTTCGCATATCATTGTCTAAAAAATCGTGCTACCCAGACTTTATGCCGTGTTTCAGCATGTCCAACAACAAACAATAACCATTTTTCATGGTATTATATCAGTTATTTAGTAATGTAGGGGCTGGATTAAAGGACGGTAATAATTTGGAAGCATGAAATTATGAGAATTCCTTTTTTTCAGTATTGAGAATTTGGGAGTCAACACAACATTTTATGTGTGTGTGTCACTACAGTCGTTAAAGTGAAAAATAACCTTATCTTTGGACCGCTTAATGTTTGAGAATAATGATCATGATGATAATGACAATAATAGGAAAATAATGTTGACGTTCGCGAACAATATCCCTTTCGATTCTTTTGTTGTTTTTGACATTTCCATGAAAATGTAAGGGTAAAACATGATTGATGTCGCTTTGTTACATTTGACGTTAACTCTTGATCATAATATCGAACAATCGAATTGTTAAATTCAATTTTTCGCATAATGGAAACAAGTTCAGATCGTTCCCTTAAAAAAAAAGTTTTTTGTTTCTTTCATTCATCTTTTTGTGTGAAATTAAGGGGATAATTGGAAAAAGCGTTTCAGTGAATAGATTAAATCCACAAATTTTTCCCATTCTTTTATTCTAAGGTGATTAAAATTCGTTCATTTGGGAGAAAAAGTCATGAGAACATTTTCATTAGTTTGGCTAATTGATCCAACATCACATTGTTCTTTTTTGGTCGAGGGTTGGAGCATATTCCATGCACGTATATATGCGCATATGCAGCACGCACGCCTAATGATTTGAATGATCTGTCAGGATTATTATGAGTTTAAGGTTATCTCTCGGAAAATGCGCAGCGATTTTCAGCTAATGAGATGATCGGGCACCTCTCCCTTGGATCGATTAATTTATTTCAATGTCTATCGTCTTATAAAACAATGAGAAATTCATCAAACATGAGAGCTTCATCAAACATGATAGTCCTTGTCTAAAAACGAAAAACAAAAGATTCGAACAATGCTCATCTTTTTGTTGCTCTTGTCAGATTAGCACCAAACAGACGGAAATATCTTCAAGAAATCATTAATTATAATTTGACGATTTTAGGTAATTAGATATTAGGTAATTAGATAATGAAATGAAACGCAAGACATTTTTTACTATTGTTACTGTATTACAAAATGTCGACTATCAACTTCTCCAGATAAATGAATGACACGGACCACCCAACAGATTTACAACAATAATTATCACGTCGAGTAATATTGCGCGAGTTTGAATTTGAAATAGTCTTCATTTATTTCATATTTTTCGGGAAATCTCTTGATTTGGAAGCGAATTTCGGATTTCGTCCAAAGATAAGACGGACAAATACCTGTGCATGCAGTAGGATTTCGTTACGAAAGATTCAAAGTTTAATGCACTTAATCCAATAACACCCGATTTTTCTCACGTTCTGTTGTTACAGAAAGATAGACAGGCTGATTGTATGCGCGCGGCATGATTTTCAAGATTGGGTGCCCGATCTTTATCTCCAAGCCAAAAAAAGAACAATGGCTATTTGTTGTAGATCGTGTTCTTTAATCTTTAATAAGAGTGAGAAAGAGTTAGAATATATGCCATCAAACGGGAAATTGTAAATTAGCTTGTCTGATGACCCATTGTTTATTTCTTAGATCCGAATGGAAGAATCAAGACATCAAACATGAGAATCAAGTATTATGCTGAAAGGGTATAGTCAAATTATTAGCATATTCATTAATTTTCACATCACCACTCAACGTCTACAAAAAAGAACAAAGAAACGCGACGAACTTATCAAAAATAGAAGTTTTTTGCGAGGATTAACTGAAACTCGTATCGTTTCGTTGTTGTGTTTATTGTTGATTCACTTTGCATACAAGAATCATTTGCTCTTGTCAATATTTTTATTTTTCTGTCCATCCAGGCAAGCCAAAGAATTCTTGTTCTTTGTTACTAATCTCAAAGATTAAAAAGTTTTCGAAAAAAATTCATAGCCTCATGCGCGCAAATATGCCCAAACGCATCGTCCGTACATACTAACGCCAAAGTCCATCAAGATGTACTAGTAAACATTTCCAGTTCTCTAAATTGTCTTTCCACAAGTCACGAAATTTTGTCAAAAGATGATAGCTGATTACGTTATCATCAGGTGAAAGTAAATAGTAAATCTTTTTCTTGAAATGGGAAGAAATCGATTGGGAACAATTTAAAATGCGTTGTGCTAGTTATTAGCATAATAAATATTGTGAAAATATTTTTTAGTTATCACCTTATAGCGCTCGAATTTTTTTCCCGACGCCACAATCGAGGCAACTAGTAAAAAAAATAGGAAAGAGAATTTAAGATGTGAAGTTCAAACACATGTTAATAAAAACCGAATATTAAATTAATACAATGCTCGATTGTTCTATTATAATTCTCGCCTTGATCCATAGAATTTCATCTTTATACATTCATTACAATAGTGTTAAAATTTTGTATTGTGTGTTTTTTTTTTAAAAATAAGTTGTTCATTTGGCTTCCTCGTCTAATAGTAAGAATGTTGATACATGAAAAAAAAACTTAAATGCCGTCGTCTTTACGAACGATCACTCAAATCATATACCGAAAAAGTATGAGCGATCTTCAACATTATGACTTTATGATGTCAATATTTTCCAAATATTATTCGTTTGCGTGTGTATGACCGCTTTTGGACTCTTTGAATTCTAGAAATCATCACAAATAACTTTCACTGTAATTGGATAGTCATTTTAGTTTATTTTTGGAGAATTTTCGATATACGTAGATAACCATCCTTGACATAATGATAACGATAATATAATTATTATGTACATGCATTTTGAATTGTTAAAAACAACTCATTCTATTCGATCAAATAGAATTGCTGCAAGAAAATCAGCACCATTTATTTATTGTTTAATGATAATTTCATATAGATTAAATATTTCGTGTAAATCAACGCGCGTCAATCAAAAATTCTATTATAGATTCGTAGTATAGAGGAAATGCAATTTTTAAGGCTCATGCCTAGCAAATTCCTATCATATTAACGAATTATTAATGTACAAATACGTAGTTTAAATAAATACACGGGTCATGCCCAGTTCTTTATTATAACTGGTTTTCTGTAAGGCTTGAATACTTGTTAATTACTAAAATAAAATGTGGACCAGTCTTTTTGCAGTTTTTATCGGAAGTTCAAGTGCGAGAACTTATACAAAGAAACACAATTTGTCACCATCACCTAGTTATTATCATATATCATACAATGTATTATTGTTGAACTCTATGTTGTATATACAATTGATTTTATTGTTTAAATGCACAAACAAATTGACGATTGTGCTGTCTAATAAATAGTCAGGCAAGTTTGAAACGTGAAACTTTCTTCCCTCATTTTTCGCTTCATTAAAAATTATCCTAGTAAAAGATGATAAGTTTGCACGAGTATTTCATGGGTGATGTTGCACCACTAAAAAACGAGAAATAAATGAAACATGCAAAATATCCGTGCTTGCATGCGAAAATAATTCGAATCTAATACGCTTCTTTTGACAATTCGAGAGTCTTTGATTTGACGTGAAAATTCTAAATTTGGAATGTTGGCAAACAATTGCTCTTTCTTTTTTTCATTCGCCACCTTGTTGTTTAATTTGCACAGCATTAAACAATGCTTAGTGAAGGAACAATGATCATTTATAAATTTATTTTATTGTGATATTGGGCTGTGTAAAATCATCTTCACGAGGATATTATTATGTAACAAGCTAAAATCCTTGCAACTTTACGTAAATGAATTTATTATTCCAAATATTTACTTTTATTTACATTGTAACTTTTAAATCAATTTTTCTAACAGAAGATATGAAAAATTTCAGATTAGTTCAGTTACAAATGTGTTTATTAAACTACGTAAATGGTGACTCATCTTGATCACCTAGTATAGAAACACCACAAAATAATATAGCACATAATATAAAATATAAATTAGAGATAGTGTAAAAGCGGCACAATAACTCAATATCCTTCAAGTTTAATTATCATTCTCATTCAAATAAATAAAGTTGGTAACTCTTTGACATTGAAATCTGACATTCCTTTCGTATTTTGGAATTACTCCGATTTTTGCAAATTGATAAAACGCAATTTTTATCGTGAAATCTTTTTAGGCAGAACTAGCGACACTTTAAGTTTGAAATATTGATTTTTATGATTGTTCCAATATTGCGCGATATTAGAATACGAGGAACCAATTTTTAGTGTATCTATTCATCTATACGTAGCACACAGAGTTTTCTGATTACACGTACGTATGTATGTAAATTAGTAACTTCCATCCAATTAACGTTAAAATTTTTGTTAAATTTAGCGATGCCGCAAAAAACTAGATCAAATTATCGTTTGACAAATTAAAAATATTTTAACTTTGACTTATTTAAATATTTATTATGGTTTTTCTTGGTGTATTTTTTAAGATATCGAGACGCTCCAAGATTAGAAGATATATACAAAACCTTATTTACTCCTTGATTAATTGGCTAAAAAATTATTGAAAATGAATTACTTTTTCAGTTATGGATAATTATAACATTAAATGTTATAATAAAAGAATCAATGGGAAAATTAATATCATAGAGCACTGCTACCAATATTCACCCATTTTTATAATTAATGGAATAATTTTTATTATTTTTAATATCAATGTACAGTCCTGGCGAAAGTAATGGTGGACATAAACAAAGTTTCTTAATATCACAAATCATATTAGCATAATAATATTTTGCGGAATTTGGTGTCAAAAGTGACAAGTTGAAATTTTTAACATTTATGTAGGAATAAAAAATTATTAAAAATATTTTTAATAAGTAATTTGAAGAAAATTTTATAAAAATATATTTTATGACATAAAGAATATATATTTGTAATTTAAAAAATTTTTTAGCTCATTTTTATTTAATAAATATCATTTTAAAAGGCTTTATTTTGATAAATTTTTTTAATAAAATATAGTAAAAACGAGATTTTTACTATGATTTATTAAAAAATTCATAAAAATAATATCTTTTTTTGAATAATATTTATTAAATAAAAATGTACTAACAATCTTTTAAAACTAAAAATATATTTTTTATTATTATAAAATATATTTTCATAAATTGATTATTGAAAATATTTTTAAATAATTTTTTATTTTTATTAAATGTTAAAAATTTCAATTTGTCACTTTTGACTCAAAATTTTGCAAAATATTATTATGTTAATATGTTTTGTAATATTAAAAAATTTTGTTTCTAATAGTCTAAAAAATATATCTACAAATTTTCACAAATTTTTCATTAAATTAAAAGCAAAAAACAATGTTTTATCAAAAATTATATTCTCAAATTAATAACAATTTTCTTATTATAAAAAATGTATTATTTTCAAAATTTATTATTGAATATAATAATATTAAAAATTTTTTTATTTAATTTAAAGAAAATTTTTTAACTACAAAATATATATTTTTACAGAAATTCAAAAAAAATAGTAAAAATAGGAATTTTTTTATAATAATATTTTTTATTTTATTAGAGAAATACCAGAAATTAACTGATTTTTTTATTAGTAGTATTTCTCTCATTACTCTTTAATCTTATTATATATAGAATTATAAAATAATAATAAATATATTTTTTGTTTATATTTTAATTTTTAAATTTTTATAATATTTTCAAGTTTTCTAATTAAAATATAAACAAAAAATATATTTATTATTATTTTTATTAAAGATTATATAATTAATTACATGTATATTTTTATTTTGTATTATATATTATTTTTTTTGTAATATAAATATCTTAATTTAGATTCAAATATATCAGATAATACAAAGAAAAATTTTGTATAAAATAAAAAAAGAAATTAATAATATAAGAAAAAATATTCATAATAAAGATAAAAATAAAGTAAATAAAAAAAGAATAAGTTATTTTTATTATATTTATATATTTATTATTATTATTATTATATTATATATTTATTATTATTATTAATATATTATATATTTATAATTAATTAATTATTATAAAATATTGAATTATATGATATTAAAAATCTAATAACTGCTTGATATTGTTATCATAGTAACATAAATTTCTCTAATTCGATAATCTTTCTTTGATTATATAAAATTCTTTTTTTACAATTTATCATCTGATTATTATTATTTTTATCCAATCATATAATTATCTCACTTTTATTTTATTATTCTAAATCTTATATTTATATCCTAAATTTTATATTTATTCTCTTTTTCTTATTTCTATATACTTTTATCACTTTAAATCTGAGATTTATAATTTTGATCACAAATGTCTTACATTAATATTAACATTTCACATATATATACTATATTTAATAATACTATATAGATTACTTAGTTAATATATTTATAAATCTTTTCTTTTATATTTCATTTCTTTTTTTATATTACACAAAAATCTTGATTTCAAAATCTTGATTTCAAAATCTTGATTTTAAAATCTTATTCTGAAAACCTTAATCTGAAATTACAAAATATATATATTAAATAGTATTAATTAGTAATACTATAATAATTTTTGTATTCAAAAATATGTATAAAAGAACTCGCTTTCTTAAATTAAAATAAATAATTTTAGTTAACTTGACAATTAGTTACAGATTGAATTGTTTGAAAAATATAATTAAAAAGCTTATTATCATAATAATAATAATCTTTTGATTTCTTTTTTAATTATATTAGTACTCTTTCTCTCACTCAGTTTTATTCCTTTGACTATATAAAGTTAATTCTGAATTTTTGTTATAATGTTATATTGATTTTGATTTGATATTTTTAACTTTGATATTTTGATTTATACTTTTTGATTTATATATTTTTAATTTTTATATCTTTATGATATTAATTTTATTTAAATTGTTATTTTTGATTTATACTTTTTAGTATTAATATTTAGTTTAGTTTTTCAATTAATAGTGGTTTCACTTATTAATTATGATAAATTTTTTGATTTGTTTTATTCTTTTTTTATATTTTTATTCTTTTTTAAATTACTTTTATAATTTAAATCTTTGAATATACAATATCTATAGATATTGGCACTCGTTATAAAAATCTTTGCTAATATTTATAATTTATTCTCTTTATTTAATTTAATTATCCCTCTCCCAACATCATATACTTATAGTAATCCTCAATGAAATTCACTATTCAGAATCACTATAATACTATCTTTTTTATCTTTTCTATCTTTGTTATCTATCTTTTCTATCTTTTCTACCTTCATTATTTACCTTTTCTACCTTTTCTATCTTTATTATTTACCTTTTTTATCTTTTCTATCTTTATTATTTACTTTTTACCCTTACTTTCTACCTTTTCTACCTTTTCTATTTATTTTTTCTATCTTTTATATATATTTTTTTATAATTTTAGAATGCAGATAGAACTAAAATATATTGAAAAATTTTGTATAAATAGGAGTGCTATCTCATGTTTCAATTTTATATTTTAATGCTTAAAATAAATTAATAAATTTTAATTTTGATACAATAAGTTAATAATTGTCTTATTATTATAGAATTAATATTTATTTTTGTATCTTCTTCCATCAAAACAAGTTATCTAGCAAAAATTATTTGTTGATTAATTTTCAAATCTTATAATTCAAGTTACTTTTCATCAATCTTGAACAAGATCAAGAAACTGAATATTAATTTGTATAGAATTGAATTTTCAATTATTACTTTTGTTTTTGAATTTGAAAAAGATAGTTAAAGTATTTTTAAATAAGTATATTGATTAGCTATAGTATTATTTTTGATATAGTTATGTACTGCAACTTTAAATAAGTAATATTAATTTGTATAATTGTGTATTATAACTCTAAATAAGTGATATTTTCTTTAGTTATTCATTTTCTTTAATATTAAAAGCACTAGAATATATGACTATAAGTATAGAAATATCAATACTCTTTTCTTTAGTTAGTAATATTACAGTGATTCTGAATAGTGGGTTTCACTGAGAATCACTATAAGCATATGATATTGGGAGAGGAGTGATTAAACTTAAGTAAAGAGAATAAATTATAAATATTAGCAAAGATTTCTAAGACCTGTGCCAATATCTATGAATATTGTGTATTTAAAGGTCTAAATTACAAAAGTAATTTGAAAAAGAGGTAAAAATATAAAGAAAAAAATAAAATAAATCAAAAGATTTATAACGATTAATAAGTGAAGCCACTATTAATCAAAGAAAAACTAAACTAAAGTGT